>JAVTVY010010351.1:0-44881 GCA_036873755.1 Hanleya hanleyi | reverse complement strand
AATATTATTCTTGGAACATGAGGTCTTTCTGGCATCATTGATAACTGGTGACAGCTTCTGTCGGACTGGTAGTCAGCATAGTTCTATGTATACTATTATTTATCCTATTAATTTGGTGATAATTTTATTATATCAATTAGTGTTTGGATCATGGACGCGGAATTCTTTATTGGACGACGGCTGAATATTGAATGACGTACTAGACTCTTGTGTTGTATTCCATATTATGACATACTATCTTCAATTCGTGTTACTCTCTAAATTGATATCATTTGTCCTTTTTGTCATAATATCTATATCATATATTTGTGCTGATTTTTTAACCTTATAAAGTTATGCTGAGTATTTTCCACTTCAACAAGGACCATTATCTGCGTTTCATTGGATTACCACTGGATTACCATGCCAGTGGTGCATTCAACTTATACTCCGCATACACTATAATCACATATTATTTAACTAGGAAAAGCAAATACCATCGAGTCAAGTTGAAAATTCCTCATTGGAAATATGAAAATAACCCGAAGGACAGGGGCGGCGGGGGGAATAGCTGGTGATGTGTATGAGTTTAATAGAAGCATTTAGCTTTAAAGTGTTCTAATTGTCTATACACGGAAATGAACAATAGCTTCTTAAGTTAAACGTTACGCCAATTGGTCGTCTTAGGCAAATGTAGTGCGGTAACTGGAAAATGTTGAGACATTATTATAATAACATGACCAAACAATACAGATTATCACAAAATAAATCGTCAATAACAACACAACAAGAGAGACTATAAAATATATCAATTCTTCCTTCTCTGTTATGTAAACAAGTGGCCGTCGAGGAATCGGTTCTCTTGCATCACCGCTCTTTTCGCCTAGCAGATGTGTTTTATTCTGCAAAATGGAGGTGTACAACATGTGCTGACCAACAGGGGATTGCCGGGTTTATGTAATACAGGGAACCATTTTATTTACGTTATTAATCTTGATATTTCATATTCATGTTTTGAGGAAAAAAAGTCGATACATCTAACCCCCAGTTTTGAATTTTCACTGTGTCGTTCTCACTTCCCCCATAATTCACACATTGACATACACAACTCCCAGTCGTTGAATTCAACCAAATTTGTTTATCTTACAATTTCCATTTGACCGCCAGTTGTTGCGTAAAGATGTTGACAAACAGGCGGAGCTGTTTCTAAATCCACAGAGCTGATAGCTAAACAATATCAAAACTGTCTTCGTGTCAAATCACGCTTAATTATTTCAGGGAAAAAATTTGGCGACGGAGACATCTTATTGCTGGGTTTGTATATACTATAACCATTCCCACATGTCCTCACAATATCTCAGTGATATCTATAATTAATTATGAATTGTTATCTTAAGTATATGTAATTCAATGTTGAGATGTCAGTTTGCTCAGTCAGTTTGCTCAGTCAGTTTGCAGAGCAGTTAAAATTGTGTTTTTTGGTGAAGTTGGGTTATGGAAGCATGCGTTTTTTTTCTGTCCTCAAATGGGAATATTCGAAGTTCTCGCCAATACAAATGCCGTTGGTATAATATAAGCTAGGGTACGTCTCTTAACCATTTCATTCTTGAGTAAGACAACCTTATATTACATGCGATACTTTCGGTCCTCCAATTTCGAAATACTCATATTCACTCAACTTCTGTTTTCTTGGATGAATAAATTAAGTATATTACCAATAACAATCTCGTGTTGCGATTCATGCTCTCTGTATTTTATCAATTGTAAGTGGATAACTCACCACACTTACCAATAGGGAATTATATTGCGGATGAAATGTGGCAAGGAAGAAGACATAATCTTCGATATAATGAAGATATATTATTAGCGAGTAAAATTTTGTAAAAATATTACTCATATTTTATTTACCAAATCTCTGTATTAGTGCAGTAATCTGGCCACTTTGATTTAATTTCCCAAAACGTTATTTTGTTGTTCCAAAGCAAAGTTCGATTTGTGCGACTGTATTATCGGGATTTTCCTTTTATAAAATACACATTTATCTTCTGTTAATAAAAGAAAGCAAACTCAACAAAATACAACAGATGGCAAGCGAATATTTAAACAGGGGTGTCAGTTGGGTAGCTTGTTATACTATGCGCAGGCATTGTGGGAGCGAGACGTGAATCGTCCAAGTACCTATATCAGTAAAATATAATAGAACGGTTGATTTCGGCTTCTATCGGCTAGGAAATCCGGTTTCAGCCATGTCAGGCCAACCAGAGGGCGAAAATTCCTCTATCGGTTGGACACATCGATAACATGTAATATGATCTTCCTGGCTGTAGAACTAAAGAAATCGCCGTGATGTCCATGTCAGGATTAGCAAAATTTCGCCAAACAGGATTATGAGCGGCCAATAACTTCCAACCGCGAGGCGCGGATGACCGAGGAGCTTATCGGGATTTCGGTTCATTCGGACCAACAAACGGCTATGGGTGACTTGTAAATATCTCTAGTTTATCTGGGGGTTAATATTTTAATGGTGTTTCAAATACCAACGTAAGTAACTGTGCTACCGATTTTAAATAGGTAGATAATAAGTCACGGAAAAGCCGATATTATCCAACTGACGGGTGTAAGAGCCAACATTGGTAATGGTGAGCGTTTCAGACCAAACTCTGACTCATAGTGTTATATGACACCAGATTTGATCAACAGATAGATATTGTGTTTTGTTGGGTGCCTAGTCACGTTGACATCAAAGGCAACACTGAAGCTGATAGACTAGCTAAGGCAGCTTTAGATGGAGAAGTTAACCCTGTTGGTCTCCCATACAGCGATTTCAGACCATCTATCTGCGCATATGTAAGAAGGCTGTTTCAATCGCTATGGGATACTATGGATAATAACAAACTTCACGAGTTCAAAAAAACGGTGGGTTATACTCACCTGAACAGTCCTAAACGCTTCGACCAGGCCATGATTAGACGATGTAGGATCGGTCACACACGATTAACTCATGAATATTTACTAAAACAGGAGCCGATTCCAAGGTGTATACCTTGCCATGAAGATCTGACGGTGAAACTGGACTGCATAGATTTTAAAACTGTAAGAGATACTTTTTATCGAGCAGATACGATGGAAGATCTTTTTAGCAGAGTGAAAGAAGATTTTATTTTAGGTTATTTGAGAGAGATTGGTTTGTTGTACAAATTTTAATGTTTGTACCTGTTTTAGCGCATTAGTTTACTGAGTTTTTGAATTGATTACTTAGAATTTTGTTTGGTCGTCGCTATATAGCTGAAATATTGCTGAATGCGACGTTAAACCTTAATTCTCTCTCTCTCAAACTGTCTGTCACTTTCATCACAGCTATAGTCCACGCTTGATGATTCATCAGACTCGGACTCATCAGATATCGCAAACGAAACCTCTGAGGGCTCAGATACACACTCTATCATGTCCGAATGTGCATCATGGGGCGTTCCAGGAATCTCCTCGGACTCCTTGTCGCTCGAATCCGAACTTTTTTGCGATCGTCGGACATCATGAAAATGTCCCCACCACGTGGACGCTGTCAGAAACAGTGAAGGGGCGACCAAGAGCTCTCCTCTACCGGAGGCTGATTTAGTATCGGTTCTCCGCGCAGTGAGAGGCCGTTAATACGATACAGCATATATAATACCCCTGATTTTTGTAGACATTTAATGATCCGATTGCTAAAGTTCGCCTACTGGCAAATAGATCCTCAGAGTGCGTTCTATTACACAAAGACTGCAATATAGAAATTATCTTTCACCGCATCGTTCAAGGACATAATTCAGCTGAATAGAGACAACTCCGGCTAAAATCAGGTTTGTAAATAGTATTTATTTTAGTTTTGCGTAACCCCTAGGCGAACGCGTTCAGCCGTTCGCCATTCATTCATACCCCTGCTTCTGAGATATGAGAATCAAAATTTAGCAAAGTTATGGTTATGAATTACTCCAGCCCTTGAAATTCGCAAAATTTTGCCACGGCACAAAAATGCCGTCGCAGAAATGGTTTGCCACGGCACTGCGACAGCATTTTTTTGAATGAACAATTAACATGAATGTTGAGTTAGTATCTGAAGTCAGCACAGTATATAGAGAATAAACTTTCTATTCAGTGTATCTCTGTTTGAATCAGTCTGTCATGCCGTATAAAGCATTTAATAGCAGTATGATCAGAAGCCAATGTCAATGTCAGATCTTGAAATCAGGGAACCATGAACCAATAAACCACAACACAAATCTGACAAACATCTCAAATCAGAACTTCATGAACTTGCTATTGAATTTAACCAAATAATTTGAACATAACTTTTGACTAGATTAGATCAGACACACGCTAGTAGAGAGTAGACTGAAGTTTCCTGACAATACTTAGTCATACTCAGACCTAGAGGAATCTGAAGAATCTGACGAGATTTCTGCTAACGAGTTTCCGTTGTTGTTGTTGTTGCACCATTATCAAGCGATATTTGACCATATACCTCACGGCAAAGTTTACAAAACAGTTTCTCAACAGAATCACCATCAGAGTTAAGTTCATAGCCAATACAGGTAAGTTGCCAACTGTCGACAGTTTTTTTTTAACTCCCATAACGAGAAACAGAAACGAAATTAATAAAAACAAATTCATGTTTCGACCATCGCTCCATGCCAGGAGGACGAATATGTGCGTTGGGCAGCGTGCGCTGGATGAGCGTTTTATATTGATACACGAGTAAGAGTGCGACCAGCAATATCCTTAACAGACCCAGATCTGTGTGAAACTCTTAAATCTATATTATTATTGATACTAACGACAATCAGTTGTACTTAATTTCTGAATAAAACCACTTTATTCACATTTATGTTTGGTGTTTGTTACTTGCGCGCAATGATTTCCAGGACTTGAATCAGCGTTGTGAACAGTCTTACAAATTATCAGTCACTAAGTTACGGCTTCAGCATGCAGCCAATCATAGTTCACGTTGTGAATGAATTGGAGCATAAAACGTACTATGATTGGTTGTGCCCTGAATTTGGACAAGGTCATTCATGCCACGCACGCATGAGCTGGAAGTCATTAGTTTTGAGAGCGGTTACAGAGATCAAGAACATCAACAACTGTTTGTTGTTTTTGCTTCCATTGCACACTTGCCGACTTCATTATCTCATTAAATATTCTGTTTTTAATTATCAAAAATGCAAATTTACTGAATACAATATTATTGTCTTTATTATATTGCTGACAGGGAGATTGCCACGGCAGAAATTTGCCGTCGCCCAGCTAGTCTACGGCGGTTTTTACGACGGCACTGCTGAATGCCGTCGCCAATTTCGAGGGCTGTTACTCCATATGCTGATTGATAAGAGAAACAAGTGTGTTAAAATATATAGGAACAGAAATCATTGACATGGCATGAGCAGCAAACGCAGATACGGCTATGCCATTATATATATATACTGTGGGAGTTGTCACCGACTGTTCAGCTGTAGTTGTTGTCACAGAATATGATACTCTCAGCGATATCCCTCAGCGATGTACTTTTTAGTCCGTCTTTTTGTCGGAATCGCTCGATCATATATGCTGGTGATGTATGCACGCGGATGCCCACATCCAAGAGGTTTCAAAATGTCTGTAAGAAAGTACTACCTTCTACTGCTTCTTAGATGCATGCGCCCCTTTCGTTTTACTATGTATAGCCCTGTATGGAGAACGAACCAGATAATAATCGACCTCTGACTACAGTCAGAATAAATAGCAGAGTGAAAGAGGATTTTGTTTTAAATTATTTGAGAGAGATTGGTTTGTTGTAAAAAATTTAATGTTTGTACCTGATTTAACGCATTAGTTTACCGAGTTTTTGAATTGATTACTTAGAATTTTGTTTGATCGTCGCTATGTAGCTGAAATGTTGAAAGCGACGTTAAACCCTATTCACTCACTCACTCACTCTCTCAACGCCCTGGTGAACTAGCTCAGAAGCTCTGATTTTCATGGTATTGCCACCAATACATGGAAATGCAGTGACACCTATCAACGCCCGTCTCAACGCCTTAATGCCCGTCACAACGCACATTGTTATGCCTTAATGCCGCCTCAATGCCTTATCTACTGATACGGAGAGCTTGAGCTCAAATAGCCAGCCTACATCCCAGGAAAGTGAGATTGCTGAGAGTCTTATCTACTGATACAGAGAGCTTGACCTCAGATAGTCATACACACAAATGCGCCCCTGCATCAGGAAAACAGCCTTTGCGATCAATGAACAGTATACCTTATTACCACTTGAAATGAAAGGCGACCCTACGCACAGGTCCATCATGAAGACCAAGCGTCACTTGGAAGAGGATATGGGGTTACCACCCAGCGAGACCCTGGAAAATGCGATCAGGATGCGCAAACTCTTTCAGGACATGCTGCCCGAACAATACCCTGAACTGCCTGATGATGCTTAGATCACACCGAGCAAAGATGGAACTTTCTAAAAGGGCGATTTCTGATTGGACAAGAGCAGCCGAGAATATCTCTAACTGGCAAGAACGAATATGACAGATACAGCGCCAAATGGCGGCCTCTGATTGGACAAGTCTTCTTGAATTGTAATACCCAACGCGGCTTCACCAGCGTGGGTATGATGTAACATTGGGGAGAATAGACTATATGTATATGAAAACTTGTTGTTCATCTGTCATTCTTGTTGTTGTTGTTGTTCTCTCTCCGGTCTATATCATGGCGTTGAGGCGTTATGCTGGGGCGTTAACGGTCGTCAGTGCATTTCCAATGAATTGGTGGCAATACCATGAAAATCGGAGCTTTGGGGCTAATTCACCAGGGCGTTGAAACATCGAGCTTGGCGTTGGCGGGTGTTGAGACGGGCGTTAAGGCATTGGGACGGGCGTTGACGGGCGTCAGTGCATTTCCAAGGGGATGGTCCATCTCTACACCAAATACTTTCCTTCACCTCCTCAAAATGCAAACTTCGCTACTACTCGTACTGATGACGTCACCGATTGCCTTCCATACCTCTAAGGTCTTATCCTCTGCGCATTGCGCCGCAAGGTCAATAGGGCTTGAATTGCGCTTTTATATTACTAAATGCGAGTCAATATGCTGTTACTATACTATCCTCTGCGCATTGCGCCACAAGGTCCATAGGGCTGGAAATGCGCTTTTATACTACTAAATGTGAGTGAATATACTGTTACTATACTATCCTCTGCGCTGCAAGGTCAATAAGGCTCGAAATGCACTTTTATACTACTAAATGTTGTATAATGTGACGTCACCATGGCAACCACTTGTTCCTGCGCATTGCGCCGCAAGGTCAATAAGGCTGGAAATGCGCTTTCATACTACGAAATAATAGTCAATATCAGTTAAGGACCCGGATGTAAGGATGACCGGATGAAAGGATACAGGTCAGTACATGCCTGTCATTCAATCAATGATACAGGTCAGTACATTGACTTGTGCATGTTATAGTATAGGAATTCATTTAACATGGTAGTTTGCCATAGCAAGCTTGGTGAGATTGTAGATTAACCTGGGAAGGGTGGGCAACTCATTTGGACCAATGAACGTTCGATAATTCAATCAATGGCTAGGTCGGAAATGGAGCCAATCAGTCAGCTCCTTGATTCTTATACAGCCAATCCAGATGCCAAGGTCAATAGGGCTCGAAATACCCTTTGTACTACTAAATGTGAGTCAATATCAATTAAGGACCCGGATGTAAAGATGGATGATATGAAAGGATACAGGTCAGTGCATACCTTTCATTCAATCAATGATACAGGTCAGTACATTGACTCTCATTGACCTTTTAAGCCCGGGGACCGATATTAGACAATTTTGGATATGGTGGATAGGGGGTTTCCCCTATTGTAGGGGTAGAGTCCGTGTTCCTCTTTTTAGATTTTTTTCTAGATAGACTTTTACATACACCCACTCCCGTCCTGTACCTAGACTCGTACCTAGCCCCCAACTCACACGCACCGTTGGGGTCTAGTAAGCGACAGGCATTTTGTATTCTCTGATTGGCTGAATTACTGATCTAAATCTAGACCGGTAAATAGACCAATCAGGGTTCAGAACGTTGTCTCCACAAGCCAGGCAAATATGAATGCCTCCACGACGACACCGAGGAAGTCCTACTGCCAAAAATGTTTTATTTGTGGCGTAGTACCAAATGTATCTGTGAAGCGTCAACTGAAGGAAAGAGACGTATTTAGAGACACACTGATGTCTATAACGCACGTACACGTCGTGGAGGGCATATACTGTCGCAACTGTCAACGGCGGCTGGAAACACTGAATGACACAGTGAACACACAGCGCAGTCAGATAATGGTTAACATTGGTATATCAAACACAAAATGCAAGCGAATGGCCGCCGAATCACCTATGAACTCTCCATCAAAGAGGCCCGCACATAATACATGTGCTAATCCTACAACACCAAGCAAACTACCAGTACCAGGGACCAAGATGGGAAACCATGTGAGGGTGGCCATTTATTCAACTCCGACTCGCCCAAGGGAGATAAAGATGTCCAACAGAATCACTCAGACATCAAGCAAATTACCAGTGCTCCAGAGAGTGGCTACTTCAGTTCAACCAAGTTTCACAAAGATGTCAAAGGCTCGGACACCAAGCAAATTGCCAGTACTATTACCCAAGAGGATGGCTACTTCTGCTGTCAAGTCTCCTTCAACACAACCAAGTTTAACAAAGATGTCAAACAGAAACACTCTGACACCATGTAAATTACCAGTACCAGTGTCTTTCTCTCCATGTGCCCCAGCTGTCCGGTCTAAATGTGTCAGAAAAACATTGCTTTATGGTATGTATTGCAGGTTTATTATCTATTTATTAGCTCAAACAATCCGAAGGCATCTTCAGTTATTTCCTCGAGTATTGTTGCCATCATGTTCATCTGTCTGTAATACGTATGTTCATCTGTCCATTAATGCAATATCTGAAAACTGAGTCACAGACATTTACCAAACTTGGTGAACATGTATTTTGTCGTGAATGAGCAGCCTATCGAAATTGAGTCTTGTTGGTTGATAGTTCATGCAGTTACCCCCCCCCCCCCTGTTTTTATTTTCATTTATTTTCCTCATAACACATGGTGGATTAAGGGCAACATCTCGTCATTGACATGAATTTTGATGATTCATTTATTTGTTATCTGCCTTCATTCACCTACTTAATTTTTCTCTAATTTATGATTAAGCATGTAGCGTACACTGTCCCACTGGATTATTATGACTTGGCTGCTGGGAGGATTTATAAGTGTAGCTACTAGCATACTGGTATAAATTAATGTATTTTTAAACTCAACTTTATTGTACGCTCTTTGATTTATCCAACAACAAAGTCACAAATAATACATATTAAGATTTTTTTATTCACATCATTCAAAGTATTAAGATCATATGTGCATATAATGTAATATATATAATGTAAAGTAATTTGGATCATATTAATAAATGTATTTTTTCTGCTCATTTCCTGTCAGACCATGGCTATGCAGAACCCCAAGCTGTTGAGAAGCTCCAACGTAAGTCCAGAATGTGTAAGAGAGCTCCTGCGCGTTAATTTACTCTGAATGAACAATCAATTTCTGGATGAATACTAGGTTTCTATGCTCTAAAATTCATATTAGAAATGGGCATATGCTGAAAAGATTGATTGATATCGGCTCCATGAATCAGATCAATAAGAGGTTACATGTATGGCTTGTTCTGTACACAAAATATTGTGTGGAGTACATTATTATTAATATGGCGACAACTCAGGTGTGCAATGGGATGCTGAAAGTGAATTCTAATTGACCAAAAATTGTTCGACCAACCAGAGGCAGGTCGAGGAAAATTTCCCTGCCTGGCATGTATCGAGTCTGCACAATCCAACATGGTTTGACATGTTTGAGTTCACAGACTATATATTGTTCAAGCCTGGCATTGAATGTTGTCTGACATCAGGAATTTATTGCAGAATTAGAACATCGTATAGTAAAACACATCCAGAGTACATTCAAGGATACCATTTGTTCAACTCCAGTTTCAGTTTCCAAGTTTGTTAATTATCTGATAATGAAAACTGAAACACTACCAATGAAGTGACATCGAGTAAATTCTTCAAAGTACATACATAAATCGCCTACATATTATATCAAGTATAGTGGTGGGAAATGTATTTAAAGGGAGTCAGTATCAACAAAGACGGACTCAACCTGAACAGTGGTAGGGCCTACAGCTGATAGACTGGTCCAGTCTGCATTTCACTTTCATGACTACTCAACCATGACCAGGTGGCACTTGTGTATTGCAGAGCCATGAAGCACACAATACCCTACTTCCCAGTGCATAGACCACTGAATGCGTGGTACATGTAAGGCATTGAAGAAAACTCAGGATAGATAGGTATCATTAATATTGGTACAGTACCAGAAATCAAACACTCAGCAACATGTCTGACTCACTTTAAGGAACAATTGATCATATATTTTTCCCCAGAATCTCTCCCATCAGACCACAGCTATGTAACACAGACTGGACTCAAAGGCAAAGCAGCCAAACAGAAGTCTAATACGCGCAAGGTGGTATTTACATCAGCAGATCTGGACCATGATTATGTGACGAGCATTACAAAACCAAAACATGTGCTGTCGACAGACCCAGAGGATGCCATGAACAGATATGTCTAACTCCAGTTGCAGTTCTCCAAATTCTTAAAAACTAATGGGAATGGTTCTAAAACAGAGGATATTACACCGCTAATGGAGTTGTTGAAGCAGGATCCCCCAAATTCAGTAACATTAGTTAGAACAATGATGCAGACTTCTAGATTAAAAGAAATTATGCTCATGGAGCTGACGAAGGAAATATCACATGAAGCTTCTCGATTAGGGAATACAAAGCTTGGGTTTGTGAGTTGCCTGATGACAAAAGATTACACAGACATGAAAGACTTTTGCTGGGAGAGTGTCCTGTTGGAATTTATGGAGAAGATGCCAACAATATTCAAACTAGCCTGTGCAACATCCTTGCCTGAATGGCAGTTGGGTAAGCTACATGTAACTTTGATCAGGCCAATTATGCTGCTCAATCAATTGGACCAAACCACTTTCTTGACAGGTGTGATTTGGAAAGTGTCCTTTTCCAATTTGCAGGCTTGCAATCAGATGTGTCACTGTCAGCATCCTCCCATGTCATGATATGAGCCATGTGAACATTTTCAGTGGTGGTACATGTAGTTTGTGGACAATAGGAAATTTATGAGGTATGGGACAGCAGGCAGCATAGCTTATTTGCATACATGACAATTATCTTAAAATGTAAATATTTTGATCTTATGATATAGTTACATGTACATAGTCGGTTTTGTAATACAGTGTATTGTTAAACGATATTCAGACTCTCCTAATCGTCTGAGAATGTACATGTACTTTTATCGCAGTGTGTTGACTGCATGGATCTACATAGAGCTACACAAATACAGAGCGTGTGTTGGAATAGCTACATGATGGATATCTGGAGCTATTTTGTAGATCTGATTTAAATTACTTTTTTATTATAATACCTATAACTTTTAATTCTATACATGTACCTGTGCATGATTTTATACATAGGTAATGTGGAGAGAAGTTCTGAGTTGCTTCCTCGGCTAGGGATTGTCTATGCCAATGTAGCTCAAGCCAGATATAGTAAGTTGAGCCGTATCCAGCGCATCGTCTCCATGACGCTATGTGATTCCATATGTGATCAGAAGGTATGTTCTTCTCATTTCTGATTCTGATAACAGTTCTTTCAATTTGTTTCCAATAAGTAATCATCGATAAAGAATAATTAAAAATGTAAATGAACATTGCACTTGGTTGTAATCTTTCAGCATGCATCTATGGTAATCCTGTTATTAATTAAAAGCAACTATAGTTGGAAACACTGTATTTCATGTTTCAGGAAAACAGCCAATTTGAAATTTTTGGATATTTGTTTTATATTCCTTCAATTTAACAAATTATTTTGTTCAGCATGTTTAATCTTAGATTTCGTTCATGTTGTTCTTTTGCAGAAAATGGAATTTGTAAGACGATAAATATTATCCAATCAACTAACAATACTAATACACTAACATCTTGCATGTGTGATTTGAAAAGGCAGCAAACAGTTGGTAAGTTTGGTTGATAGTGACTGTTCATAATTTCCCCATTGATTTGATCTCATCAATCGCACTTTAAGATTATGGCATATATCTGACACAATTTTATCTATATGTCCTTGTGTAATTGACAATTTTTTTTAGCTATGCTTATTATTCAATTTAAGCCAAGATCAAATGTCACTACATGTACATGTAGTTGCCTGGTAAGGGTTATAGCAATTCTAATGTTAAAGTTCATTTCCTTTGATCGAATTACTAGGGGGGATATCCATTGTACCTTTTCCACTACCTCCTTCAATCTTATAGATTTTCAGTGCAAGCATCATGCTCTTCTCACCTCCCGTGTATCTCTTCGTTATTATTAGGGTTGCAGGCCAGGGGCGTGCAAACCTCTTATTATTGGTATTGTTAGGGGGCCAAGCCAGTATGGCTGGTCACCTATTGTTATTAGGGTTCAAAGCCAGAATGGCTTGAAGCCTTTTGTTTTTGTTCGAATTATTATACTTATTATTCCGCCATATTTTGTAGCCGCTATAACTCGAAAAAGGCTGGAACAATTCGGTCGAAACTTGGAGGCATGATAACATGACAAGAGAGGTGTTGCACCTGGGGTAAAGCTTCTTTATTTTCCCAACGACATGGCGGCCATCTTGGATTTACTGGAATTTTAATTTTATTTTCAATCATCTTCTCCTCTGGAACTACTGGGCGGATCGGCACAAAACTTGGTAGGCATGATATATGGACAGGTCTGAGTAGACGATGTTTAAAGAGAATTGGTTCCGTTGAAAAAGATGGCCGCCATGCACCAATCAAAATTGGTCAAATTTCAAGTTCTGAATTAAGTCTGGAAAAGTAACCAGATACATGCACGGCTACATGGGGATCAAGAATATGTAAAAACCAAGTATCTAGGTCACGTGGTTTGGCCGCCATCTTGAATTTTGTGGAAAACTTTACCAATTTTGCAACGGCTTATTATCTTGAACCCTGATAGATACGGGTTTCTAGGTTGCTGCGATATATCGAGATGGCCATGATCTGTTGCACTGAAAGCAAATACTTTTGATTGGCTGAAGAGTTTGGGGGCCATCTTGGATTTAGCTTAAAACCTTCACTGGTCTTCTCCTCTGAAACCGCTGCACCGATCGTTGTGAAACTTGGTACACATAATCGATGGATCAGGATCTCTCAACGGTCTTATTGAAAAGTTGCTACGTAAAACAAAATGGCCAATCAAAATGCTATCTGGGCCCTGTAGTTTGGCCGCCATCTTCGGCTTGCAATGTTCGAATAATGCCCGTGAAATAAGAGCCTGGTTCGAGCTTTGAACCCATTATAGCTATCCATAGCTCTAGTTGGTATTATTCTTCTTCTTCTTCCGCCGGATTTGGTCACATCCGTACAGTCAACACCGATACACCGATGTCGCTGAAACTTCACATGGTGATTGGCCCATATGGGAACTGGTGCATATCCCCCAATGAAGCCGATTTGCCAAAAGCTCCGGCGGCCATCTTGGATTTAGCCCAAAACCTTTGAAAATCTTCTTGTCCTGAACCGCTAAACCGATTAACGCGAAACTTGGCACACATGTTCGATGGATCTGGGGCTCTCAAAAACTTATTTGGAATTTTGCTGCGTAAAACAAAATGGCCGCCATTGACCAATCAAAATTGTCGGATTTTCAAATAACGTATTTGGATGGGGAAAGTGACTACATATATGCATTGCGGTATGGCGATCACGAATATGCAAAAAAATTGCTCCTAGGTCACGTGGTTTGGCCGCCATCTTGAATTTGTTCAAAAATGGGACTGATCTTGTACAGGCTATAACTCTAGAACTATGGGTAGTACAGCCTTATAGTTTGTTGCATTATATTGTCCAGGAGCAGCCGGGGCCAAGCCAGTATGGCTGGTCACCTATTGTTATTGGTATTATTCTTCTTCCGCCAGATTTGGTCACATCCGTACAGTCAACACCGATACACCGATGTCGCTGAAACTTCACATGGTGATTGGCCCATATGGGAACTGGTGCATATCCCCCAATGAAGCCGATTTGCCAAAAGCTCCGGCGGCCAATTTGGATTTAGCCCAAAACCTTTGAAAATCTTCTTGTCCTGAACCGCTAAACCGATTAACGCGAAACTTGGCACACATGTTCGATGGATCTGGGGCTCTCAAAAACTTATTTGGAATTTTGCTGCGTAAAACAAAATGGCCGCCATTGACCAATCAAAATTGTCGGATTTTCAAATAACGTATTTGGATGGGGAAAGTGACTACATATATGCATTGCGGTATGGCGATCACGAATATGCAAAAAATTTGCTCCTAGGTCACGTGGTTTGGCCGCCATCTTGAATTTGTTCAAAAATGGGACTGATCTTGTACAGGCTATAACTCTGGAACTATGGGTAGTACAGCCTTATAGTTTGTTGCATTATATTGTCCAGGAGCAGCTCTTTCGGAAATATGTTAACCGTTTCCACCTAGCGCCAATAGTTTTCCCGCCATTCTCCATCGAAATTCACCCAAATTGGTCAATTATCGGATATTCAAGTAATGGATATCGATAGCGGAAGTGACTATATGTATGTTATGGGACTCGGCAATGATGAATATGGCGGATTCGTGGTGGTTGAGCCTATTAGATCTAATGCATATCCAAAGAAGAAGCCGATTGGTCGAAATGATCGGCGGCCATCTTGCATTTCACTAAACATTCTAAGACCTTCCTCTCTGGAACCGCTGAACTGATCGATGCGAAACTTGCTACACATGATCGATGGGCCGAGGTCTTTTGAAATAAGTCTAGAGAGGTTGCAGGTGAAGTCATCAATGCCTCCTCATCCCTGAATCTAGCTTGTGTGGACTGAATCATGGCCCCCTACATTGCTGTTCTTCTTCTGCCGATTTTGTACCATCCGTACAGTCAACACCGATACACCGGTGTCGCTGAAACTTTACATGGTGATTGGCCCATATCGGAACTGATGCATATCCCACGATGAAGCCGATTGGCCAAAAGCTCCGGCGGCCATCTTGGATTTAGCCGAAAACCTTTGAAAATCTTCTTGTCCTGAACCGCTAAACTGATTAAGGTAAAACTTGGCACACATGTTCGATGGATCTGGGGGTCTTAAATTCTTATTTGAAAATTCGCTGGGTGAAATAAAATGGCCGCCATTGACCAATCAAAATTGTTGGATTTTCAAATATAGGATTTGGACGGGGAAAGCGACTACATATATGCATTGCGATATGGCGATCAAGAATATGCAAAAATTTTGCCCCTAGGTCACTTGGTTTGGCCGCCATCTTGAATTTTGTCAAAAACGGAACACATATTCTACCGGCTATAACTGTGAAAGGTACAGTCTTGCAGTTTGTTGCATTATATTGTCCAGGAGCAGCTTTTTCGGAAGTATGTGAATCGTTTCCACCTAGCTTCAATAGTTTTCCCACTATTCTCCATCGAAATTCACCCAAATTTGTCAATTATCAAATTTTCATGTAACGAATTTCGATATCGGAATTGGCTATATGTATGTTATGGGATTCGCCGATGCTGAATATGGCGGATTTGTGGAGGTGCCTATTAGATCTAATGCATATTTAAAGTGAGTGAGTGAGTGAATAGGTTTTAACGTCGCTTTCAACATTTTTTCGGATATTGCCTTCTCCAAGATCTTCTTCTCTGGAACCGCATAACTGATTGACCCCAAACTTGGTACGAGGGCTCTCAAAATCCTATTTGAGAATTTGCTGGGTAAACTAGAATGACCGCCATTGACAACTATTTCATCATAGCTTCAATATTTTTCCCGCTATTCTCAAACGTACTTCACTCAAATGTGCGAATTGACAGATTTCTGGTGAGGAATTCCGTATGAATTTATGATCGCTAGAAATCCGCAGCCATCAGGCAAATCAAGCTGAAATTTGACACTTCGATAACTAGTGTATCTTGAAAATTGGTTCCGATTATCAGAGGGTTCAGTGGCTATATTGAAAAACTCCGAACTTTATACACTTAGTCCTCTGGTACCACTGAAGCAATCAACATGAAACTTGGTACATATAATCGATGGATCAGATGGTCTCATTTCTATTTGAGAAGTTGTTCCGTAAAACAAGACTGCCATCGACAAATCAATTTTGTTGGATTCTCAAGTAACGGATTTGGATGGGCTGCTATCTTGGATTTTGCAAAGAAACGGAGCAGATCTTCTGAGAGCTATAACTCTAGAATAATGAAAGGTGGTCTTTCTTGCTTTGTATTCTGCATTAACTGTTTTCCCAGCATTTTCCATCATATTTCAGCTAGATTTGTCAATTATCTCTTTTCATGTAATGGATTTTGATAGCTAAAGTGGCTACATGTATATGTATGTTGTAGGACTACGTGATGCTGTATATATGATGGTCTGAAGTAAAAAAAATACATCCATTATCAAGGAAATGCCAGTGGTTGATGCTTTCGTCTAATTGTCGACACTTCACGAATGGTTGCAATATTGCCCATAAATACATTCTATGTGTCTGAATGCCATGCATAGATTTTAACGGGAAAAGTGACAAAATATATCCTAATTAATACGGGGATCACGAATATGCAGGAATGTTCAGGTGGTTTGACTGCCATCTTGAATGTTGTGTCAGAAACTGAACACAGCATAGGTGCTATATCTCTGGAATTATGGGAGGTACAGCCTTCCTATTTCAACGTAGCTTCAATAGTTTTCCCGCTATTCTCAAAAGTAGTTCAACCAAATTTGCGAATATATAGATTTCTGGCAACGGATTCTCCATGAATTTGTGATCATATATAAATCTGCAAACATTAGCTCAACTGTTCACCTCACCGGCATGATGTTTGAAGCTCTCTTGGGCTTAATCGACACACTGCATTTACAATGAAGCCTTACACAACAGAGCCAAAACAACATTTATATGAAAGAAATAACTTTAATCGACATTGAAGTAATACACAATTGTCCCAATCAATAGAAAAAAATAGAACATTTTCTCCATTATTTCTATATTCCCTATAATTAACATTTCAACATCATAATATTTTGAATTCAGTACATGTGAAAGAACAATTAAAACATTACGTATAATACCACTCTATGCAAGATTCTAGTGCAGAAATTAGCAGTGAGTGAGTGAATGTGATATAACATCGCTTTCAACTATATTTCAGTCATATCACGTTGGGTCATATTCCTTTTCACACCGGGAACCACACAGGTGTGTCCTATTCCTTTTCACTCCTGGGAACCCCACGGGTGCCTCAATTGCCTCTTACAACAAGCTCTCCGAGGAGCTAAGGCACATTCTCACCATGACCTGCGGTGTGCACAACGACATCCCAGGTCAATCCCCGGAAGCCCCATGGGGCAGAAATTAGCAACCAGCAAAGTTTTATACAGTGGTTGTAAGTCCAATCTCAACTGCATAGTATATGAATTAGTAGTCATACATCTCGGCAAACAGATATCCAATGTTTGTAACTGTATTGCCTTATTGAAAACACTATGTACATTAGAGTAGTAGAGTTTAATGTCGTTTTCAACCTTGTTTCAGTCATATCACAATGCCTACATGTGCCAGAACATGACAGTGCTCAAAGTTCCTATTACTATGTACATAATAACTGGATGTGCTTGGATTTGGATCATGGGCAAGATCGGTGGTCTCGAATAATCCAGTGGAGTGCAGAAACTGTTCTGTACACGAGGCTGGGTAGATGTCTTCATCGTCTCGACCGACAAGCAGTTGTAAATTCAAGGCCAGAGTATCTATAGTGGCACTTGCCTTAAGTGCTATGTCCTGGTTGTCAAGTCAGTTGTTGATCGAGGCCGATACCAAGAAGTCCTCTTGGAGTGTTTATCTCACAGGCTGTCCGTCCAGCACGAGAGCTGTCTCTAGAGTGGGGTGCATATTTCATCACAAATTCAAAGCGGCACAATTCTGCTTTGGAAGAACAGGTTTATTCACCAAGTGCAGCCCAATTTCTCTACATACAGTACGTCTGCTATGATCTTAGCCCGTACCTGGTGGTCAATGCCTGTGTCGTAAGCAAATTTGGTATTGCATTTGTCTCTTTGCAGGTATCATTTAAATATATTTACAGAGTAGTAGCACAGCAGAACAGCAAATTTGAATAAAACTGTTTTGTCTCCCTTCAAATGCACTCATCACAAGCCTGGTTCCCCCGCTTTCCACTTGCTCTTTTCTTCAGACAAATGGCGGCAGTCAATCGTTAATATGCTTGGCGAAGCGGGATATGATTGCACAACTTTTGGAAGATTTTCGGCCGTGACAGGACCCGGAGAGAAAGCTGTAGTGCTGATGATGAAGATATCCGACAAACATCCATGACTTCCATGAGTTCGATTACGAAATCCCATATACAGTAGTCACCAAGTGATGACCTATCAATGATGGCTGATGAGTTATACATGTAGTCCTTCATACCTTCATAAAGTATTGTCATATATCAAAAGTCAGCGAACTGACTGGGATAGTTCTAGCTGGGCTTTATATACATGACAAGGATCTGAATAAGTTCAGAGAACTGAATGATTGTGAAACCCAAATTGTGATATGATGGAATCCTTGGTAATCCTGTTACATGCCTGCAAAGGGTGCAAACCGATATGACGTTGAGGTGTAGCTGTAAACTCCATGAAAGATAGTAATACACTCGAGAACTCCTAACCAAATATTTACTTAGTCGACTGGCCAACCTGAGAATGATTCATAATTTGCAAAAGCTGACAGTGTCTTTAAGCAGTTAGTGTTTTGTCAGAGCCCCACGATACTAGCTGGCTGGCGAAGCAAGGTCTCACAACTCTTTTGTTTCACTCCAGATCTCTCATTGAAATAATCTACAGTGATCTGGTTTCGGAAAAGTATATCACAGTGGTTAACAATGCCATCATGATAACACTCCTTCCAATTATTGCACTAGAATCCTTTATAGAGAATGAGTGAGTGATTGAATAGAATTTAACGTCGCTGTCAACAATATCTCATCTATATCACAACGAATCAAATAAGCACCACCCCGCTCCGTTGTGCACCTGTCCTTCACCGAGAAGTGAGACTAAGAAACAGTATGACAAACATTGCTCTAGTTAACAATAAAATATATAACGCATTAATAATCTATATGATTTAAGGTCGTATCTGTGATAAATGCAATTTACAGCCGTGGTGGATTACAGTACAGGATATAATTACAGGTCGATAGTGCTATGTCATGTAATCTCATCAGGACACGGATATTAGGAGTGACGTGGCTGTTGACATGCAGAAGCCTGACCTAGTGTCTGTTCAATTGAACATATGATAGAACTTTACACCAACACAATATATAACAACATGGGGAAACAACAGGACTAGAATACGGTGTTCTAATTATGTGGAACCATTTGGGAAATATTATAGATGGACATTTTTGATGGGAATGCAGACAATGATCATGGTGCAGAACTCGGGGAGAAAACATTGGATCAGGTCGAAAGATTAACATAAACATCTTCCAAATTTCGGAAGAAAACCAACAAAAACTGTTTGCCATGCTGCATCCACAAGAAAAGTTAATGCACAGACTGCACCATACTATAATACATCCCATCAAGATCGACTGCCGTATAATAATGTATGAGAAGATTACAGTCAATCTGAAATTTACAATGATCTGTCCCAGGGTTAGATTCAGTGATATAATCTTTATACTGTTTTAAATCATATTGTAGCTCACTGGTGCCCAGATTGCAAAAAGAGTAAAAACGATGAATCCAGTTTAGGAGCAACAGGACATTTAGACTACATCTGACAATAAGTATATGTAACTAGGCCCTGGCATATATAGACAAGTGATTCCGAAGATAAACGCTGTGGATTGATTGAGGGATGGGGCAGGTACCATCCATTGCAAGTTAATTTTTCTTTGCATAATCTAGTTTTATTGGGCTGTACTTCCATATGTAAATAATCATTTCATTATTTATGGCTCACAGAAGAAATAGTTTTAACTGATTGTGATACCTGATTATCATTTTCAGAGATATGATTGACTGGCTGCAATAGTGGAGATAGTAAAACTCAAAAGAATTATCTGTTGCAAATACATAATACTCATTAGAAATGAGAGATCATCACTATTCTGGTGAAGTTGACAATACGGGAGGCAAGAAGCCCCTCAATGTGCTGCAAAAATTACTGGAGATTACAGTCTTGAATGAATCGGTAGGAAACAGATATTGTTCTACCGATTATCAGTAAATTTTCACATTTTCGCTGTTAAACATGTTAAATTTTGAAACAACTCACTCTAGAAATGTTTTAAGAATTGGACATTGTATGAATTACAGGTCAGCTTGCTAGAGTCCCCCATTTCAGCCTCTTGGGGCAAATTTTCCCTCATAAAACGTACTTGTAATTCAGAGAAAATTTATCAGACATTTTTATTTCAAATTCTGTTGAGGGATTTCATAGTCAACTCCTGGAACTGAAAGAAAAATGTCTAAACCACCTTTTGTTAATCACAACAATTTCCCTCTGGAATTCTACCATGTATTGTTGTTGATTTGAAAGTTAAACATTATCCTGAAAGAAGGGACACTAAAACAAATGCCGCTGACTACAATGAACATGCATTGACCATTACTCTAAGACACTGTCGAGCTGCCTAAAGTATAGGATTTCTGATATAAAAACTTCTCAAAACTGTCAGAAATTTAGCCAGTGGACAAAGTAATGTCTGAATAATACACAAAAGATCAATTCAGATGAAAGCGTTTCACACTTTTCCCGCAAACTTGCTCTATTTTGCAAAATGACCATAATAACAATGTTGCTCACTCTTTGGCCCCCTAAAAAGTGGATTTTCATCTGGCATGTCGGAGATGCAGGCGTGATCCAAGTCCGCTTTGAACCCGAAGAACATGTCCAAGCTGCTTTCTGAGCAGCAGATTTCTCTTCGACAGTTTGAATTCATAATAGTATCTATTTGTTTGAAAAGGCTATAAATAAAAACAAAAAATGAAGCTGATCCGTAGTGTTACAGCTGCTATACATACACCCGATACTGGTATTGAATGAAATATTAGAACACAGGAGAGCATGAAACAACAACTGGCAAGAAATAGTATTGTTTCTGAGTTTAAGGTTAATTGATTCATTAATTTCACTAAAAACATGTACATATATTCCTAACACCAGTCCATGTGATGACCCAACTCTAGCCTGAGCTCTTCATTTATCAGAATCTAGACCTAGCATAGATACATGAACAACCCCTAGACCTATGATAGGTCAACTCTTTACGCATGTACATGTTGCCTTTCGAACTGTACTTCTCTGAGATTAGACCAATATTTAGAAGAGTGGCCATAGCAGGCTTCCATACTTTAGTGAATATTAATCAGATACCTTGAAGAAAAACAATTAACAGAGTATTATTAATACAGGCAAGGGTTCAAATATATGCCAAATGACTATGTATAGGCTTACAAAGCCTGTCTACCACTATATCATAACTATTCTGGTCCGAGGAAGAATGAACAATTAGGAACTATTTTTACACGTGCACTTCGGACAACCCTTAACCTTTTGCCGATGTATGTCTGGGTTTGGCTTTATATAGGCTACATGAATAATTTTAAACAGGGAATGTTCAGTGAAAGGGTTAAATTGGAAATTTTTTAGATCCCATAATAAAGGTGATTTAAGGTGAGACAACTCACCGTTCTGCACATATTTTAGGATTAGCATACATGTATGTGATAATCAAGTTACCGAACATCAGATCTCCATTGCCCCAAGTAATCTTACAATGCCTATGTAAGTCTTTCATTTTGCACAGAGAACTGAAAACTTGTAATGGGCCTACACGAGCACAGGTCATAGTTTACTTTGTCCCACAAGCACTCCAGTGAGGCAATTTTGTCTACTGAGCCGGTGATGGTTAATATGAAAATACATAGGGGGTGAAAATAAAACCATGCCATATGTAATATTTTATTGTCTGGCAAAATTTACTTAAACACAATTTAATTTTATCAGGAGTGGATCGAAAGAGATCGTAAAAACACGGTTTAGTCCCATTCACTCCTGAATTGAAGACTACAGGTTAATCTCTGCATGCCTCTAAAGGACACAGATTGCTCTAGTTAACCTCAACATGTAAAAGAGTCCATATACAAAATATACAAGTGTGCAAATATTGGCCAGATTATTCAACTTTTACATGCATATCGGTCATCTACAGTGTAATTATAATAATCGTTCATTCAATTAACATTCAATCATTGTGCGAGTCTACCTCGAATTCTGAAACCACTAATAAATGTGATTACCTTCTGAATGTAGAAGAAACTACATAAATGGTGGCATGTTATTGAATCGTTCCATCAACTTTCCAGTCTAATAAATGTAATAATATTCTTGGCTGAGAAAATCCACTTCCTGCGATTTAATTATTACATAATTTAACATGTCTACATTTATGGCTAAGCCACTATCTATCTGATGGGCAAATGCATCAATTATTAGATTTTCTGAACAAGGTCTGTTTTGAATAACATAATATACACATCCTCTTTTTGACATCATCACTGGACAAAATTAAAAATCAACACTATGTTAACTTTTATCCATGTCTACCTTGATTGGCACATTCAATGAAAAAAGTGTCCCCAACACATTTACCCACACCATTACTACACAGGATGAGACTAGGCTGGCAATTGAAGGAAGCCATTTCTGTGATGTTTTATTCTGACCAGTAACAAGATGATGCATGTAATCAAAGTTCTGAGGGAAAAATCAGTCATACATACAATGTTCAGGTACAATAAATATAACCCTTATGAAATATATTATATTCACCATTTTAGTAAGAGATAGACTACATTCACTATCCATTTGTCACTATCCCTCTGATATCACATGGCAATAACGAAAACAATTTGTCATTCACCGAGAAAGTGTCAACCTGAAAGTCATAGGATGAAAAAACATTCAAACTGGATGAATAACAATTGTTTCTTCAAATAAAACGATGGCAAACATCAGAAAAAGTGTCTGTAAGTACGCATACGACAGTTGTTATCTGGTAAACCCAGACAATTGAAATAGTGCTTTGCTTGGTGAAAATATCTATTTGTAACAAAGGTGAACCAACAGGGAACTTCTTTGATACTTAATTGGCAACCTATTCTCATCTTAAACAAAAAATATATATAAGCCGGAGGGTCCTTTCTTCCACCAACATGACCAACAACTCCCCAACAGTCTAGGAGTATCTACCCAAGATCATATTGTCTTATTATGGACGACGGCTGAATATGAACGTCGGATCCGATACTTGCTATTACAGCAAGATAGATTAATGTCTATATACTCTGTCCAATGCAAATCTTCACGTTATGGAGCGAAGTGAATGTGGAGACATCCCCCAATTCCTGATTTGACACCGACATCGCCATCTTGGAATTTAACGTGGCCAGCTTCCCAGAAGAACGACAAGTGAGCATATGCCAGAATATGAATGCCATTTTTTTTGGGATTCACAGGATTATGGAAAAGGAGATTGATGTAGACTATGAAATTTGTATGAAATTCATACAATATACATTGACATTTTGTTACTCGTTTGCATGAGTAAATCATAATAATGAATATGAAGACATAGAAGACAGTGGCATTCACTTTATTGTATACTGGTAATCTCTGATCACTCTGTAAGGACAGGAATATACCTCGGAGTATCAAGAATTTGCATATGTCAGCACATTAGGCCTCCAGTTTGATAAAATACAGTTTATTTGGCGATCGACAGAAATACAAAGGAGAAAGCAATGAAAAAACAGTGTTGACAAATCTGGTTACAAAGAACAATTTCTTGGATCGTCTCGGGAGCTCGCGATACAGGCTGCAATATATCTCCGAGTACCGATTCATAGCTCAGAACCTATCTGGAAAAAATAGGAACATGGTGCTGGGTGGCTGATCAGTTTAGTAGCAGCTGCAGTTTCTTACATATCACTCGTTTATGGTTACTCTCGCTGTTTGGAATTTGGTTACAACACTGTCTTATGAAAATGGTCTTTCAATTATGGACACAAGTATTCTGTAATGGCGATGGAATTTGGTGGTAATGCTGCCTTATAAAAAAGGTCTCTCGATTATGGATGCTGGGTGATAGTTGGGTGATGGCTGGATGATGTCCAATACTTCACATCTGAATAAAACTTTTACCAAAACCAATCAGCAGAACATTAATATTATGCTTATGTCAGCTCCTCGAAGGAAAATGGTCTATTATAGTTGAACTTTCTGTGGTTGGTTGCATAAACCACTGGTTTTCCATCATCTTCTGTAGGGTTGACGCTTGTATCCCTCACATCTTAATACAGACTGCTTCATGGAAACCAACATAGGTCGGCAGAACATCTACAGTTATACTCATGTCAGCTCTTCGAACATAAACATGGTCAATTATGGTTCCACTTTCTGTAGTTGGTTTTGTAACACACTGCATGAACCCCTGGTTTTCCATCAGCTTCTGTATGGATGAAGATACAAGAAGATTTTGGTTGAAATCTCCCATTATTATGTTCCCACCAGGATACTGACCCATTTCCTCCACCAGAAGTAGCAAGTTCTTTCTGAACACATCGGCAGTGTAGGACTGTGGTCTGTATATAACCGCAACTGCAACTTTGGATTCTTTCAGATAGAATGCCATATACTCCAGATTAGAGACTGACAGATGCAATAAGTCCCAACTCCTATTTGCCTTGCAATAAACTCCAACACCACCCTGCGATTGCTGTTTCAGGTCCGATAACACCATCTGTGATGTTCCATAACTTTCAGATCTTGGCTTGTGGCAGAATGTGAACTCATTTAGTTCTGGTTTACCTTGCGGATCCATCTCACATAGCCAGGTTTCGGTCAAACAAATAAAGTCTGCTTCCAGAAATCTGCTATCACACCTAAGATCTGGAATGTGTGATTTCAGACCTTCTATATTATGCATGATTAGTGTACATGAAGATGGCGCATCCACTTCTTGTGGTCCATAAAGAAACTGAGGCATATTTTCCATTGCATTCTCAACTTTTTCATTGCAGAAAATTGTGGATTCATTGAAATCCTCAATGATGAGGCCATCAACTGATGTAACTCGACTCAAAGCCACGTATGCTTGTCCTGGTGTTCTGATTTTCTTCAAGGACACAACCGCATCTTTCAATGTTAAGCCTTGCACTTTATGTATTGTGCATGCCCAAGCCAGCCTCAGTGGGAATTGTCGTCTAACTCCGCCATTGTTACACACCTTATCTTCCTGTGGTTCAAGAGGAGTACTGTTCTGTGGTAATGAAGGCCGAGAAGCCTTCTTCTTCCGAACTTTTTGGCCAACTTTGTCATTATCGAACACAACATCCACAATGGAAGGGAAACTCTCACCGGGTTTGAAAGCTATGTGGCTCACTGTCCCAAAAACACCGTTCACGAGCCCATCAGACACGTCTATGTTTTTTGTCAGTAATACACGTGCACCAATTGCTAGAGTCACTGTCCTTGCCAAATTGGTATTAGACACTTTGCTATGATAGCCTCTTTTTTTCTCTAATTTCCCAGTCTTGGTCCTCCTAGTAAAATCCTGGGCCTCAATACATACAGGATCTGAGCACGATGAATGAAGCCTACTGACATTGTAGTCATCAACTTGGGCATTTGTAGCAAAAATGTGGATTGCAGGAGACTCTTCACCAGTTTCACAGCTTTGAAGCATGGTCATATCCTCTCTGTCCAGTGGTTCTTCTATCTTTCTGATTCGCAAGCGATTCAAAGTTTCGGCAAATGTTGCATCTTTCTGTCTCATTATGTCAGTCAACTCAACAATGCTGAAAAGTTCATCCCACAAAAAGGCTGCTTTGCTTTGTGCAGAGAATAACGGTGTAGCCGTCACAGGTGGCAGCTGGTAAAAAGTCACCAACAGCAATTACAGAGACTTTTCCAAACGGGGACTTGTTTTGTTTTATCTGCTGCAACCTCTCATTAACGTAAACAAGTAGCTTGTCATCTACCATAGAAATTTCATCAATGATAAGAATTTGCAGATTGTCCAGCTTTGAACGCAGAGTATTCAACTTCTCCTGACCCAGTTGCGACACTGGTGATATCGTCAGATTTATTCCGATTGAAAAAGTGCTATGAATTGTTGCTGCTCCGATGTTGAATGCTGCAACACCTGTTGGGCCTGTGAGCAGGACAGAAATGTCATCAGGGTTTGGTGCTACATGTGCAAGAATTCGTGTGGCTTCATAATAAATCGTCTTGATCAAGTGACTCTTCCCCGTTCCGCCGCCTCCTGTGACGAACACATGGAATGGTTCTGGTTGTTTACCATTGCTTTTATTCAAGCACCACTGTCTTACAGTGTAGAATACTTCCGACTGCTTGGCATTCAGGGACCTCAGCATTGGTTCAGCTTCGTCTCTCGTTATAGTGCACTGACGTAATTCTATTCGGCATTCCTGATTCTCCTTATGCAGCAAGTCTGGGATGTCTGCATCATCCTTTGGTTCATCAGATTTGGCAGACTGTTCTTGCAAACAACTCAACCTTTCTGCTTCAGTCTCAGGCGAAATTTGTGCCCATGCGTCTTCCAAAGGACCACTAGTGTCAAGCTGTTCTTCTGCTCTGTCGAGAACATCAGCCTCTTTTTCAAACTGTGCTCTATTCCGGTCAACTACAGCCTTTACAGGTTCCAACTCCTTACATCCACATTTGATAGCACCTGTTCGGTAGAAATCTTCGTAGGACTCAAAATTTGGAGGTTTCAATTGAGTATCAAATGTGTAAGGCAGAAACAGCTGTAACATACTCTGATAGTACTTCTCTGGATCTCTGGTGAGTGAAAACCGTGCATACCTCACAACAGCTGGATCAGTTCTAGATCTTTTAAGTACAAACCCAAACCCGTTTTCCAATTTAACAATTGGATTTTTACGTTCATTGGCACCATGACTGGAAATCTCGGATTTCGAGAGTACTCTGTATTCAGAGCAAAAGCTGGCCAAACAAAGGTCATCAAACTCTTCTCCCTTTGGTCTGTTCTTGTATCTATCAACAAGGCTTGTCATCCAGATATCTTCTTCATCCAAATCACCACATTCGCCTTTTTTCTTCAGAACATCGAGTGGTAAACTCATTCTGATGGGTTCAACACCAGTTGGAATGAACTGAACCTTTCTTGAACCTTCCTTCAATCTCAAGTTACACACTCTATAGACTGCTTCCTGTGCACTAAGTTCTCTATTGTGGAGATAGATACCACCCAATCTCTTCATACCCTGCTTTGCATCAAGGTTTCCTTTTCCTGCTTCTTTCTGAGCATGGTCCAACAACAAACCCATCTCTTTTTCTGCTTTGGAAATGTAAGAAAGAATATACACAACACAAGAGTATGCGTCATTGATATATTGAATATCCATATTTGCATCCCAGCATCGCAGAAGATGTGGGTTGTATTGGTTCACCCATATGTCTTGAGGATTTCGTTGCAAAACTACATTTGTCTTCTTCGTAATTCTGTTAGATGCTTTTTCCAACACATCCTGAGATATCCCAAGTTCTTCGAATAAAGATTCCACAGTTTCAAAATTCTTCTCAGGATCAGTAATTGCTTTCGAAACTTGCTCCAGTACTGCTTTTGCTTCCTCATTTGTTAATGGATCCCCTTTGCATATGCCGTCACAGTCATCTTCGTCATCTGTTTGACAATCACATTCTGCACTCTTGGCAGGACGGGAAATTAATGTTTTTTCGGAAGGGTGTCTTGGCATTCCAAACCTACATGTCGTGCCTTTTTTTCTACAGGTCTTCGAATGTCGTGTACTATGCTTTTGAACAGCATTCACTATGTTATACAGTTCTTCATCTTCTTCAGGCGATGGAATTTTGCACGTTACATATTTGTCAATTTTAGGAGCATTCTCAACCCAAAACAAACAGTGAGTATGTGGAGAACCACGTTGCTGGAACTCGACACGAAAAAAGTAATCCATAATCTTTCCAATTGGCTCTGCAGGGGACATGATGATCTGTTTCAAGAAAGTATGAAATCTGTGATCAAACATTCTGGCTGCTGTTACTGGATTCCTTCGCAATATACCACACTTCTCAGACCAATCGAGATCACTAGCTTTCCGTGAGTCGCCCTCCTCTCTTAAAATAGTCTCCAGCACTGCTGTCCATCTCATATCTGCTGATGAAAATGAACAGAACCAAGTAGGAATTCCAAGTTGCCTCAGCATTGCAAATAGATCCTTTTGTGCTGCTTGCCAAAAAGGTGGTGTTCCTCGAATAGGTCTCAGAAACTTGTAGCCTTCATCATGTTTCAAAATATCCCCAAGTGAATTTCTGTCGGTTAGAGTCTGGGAAGTCACCTTTTTACCACATACCTGACTGGATCCTTTCCTCAAAGCAATAGACACGTTTGACAAAACTTGATATATCTCTGACATGTATTGAGCATAAAAGATATAGTCTGTGTTGCTTGAGAACCTGTTGTCAGCATTCATCAATCGTGTATGCAAGTACCGTGCCAATGTAATTCTCTGCTCACGCTGATCATGAAATGTGGGTGATCCAGTCGGAAATAATCCTGGAAATGATTTGACTTCATTACTTTCATCCATGAGAATCTTCACGGGACTATTTCCTTCAGCAGGAGCAATGGATACAATGTTGTCAAAATGCTGATCAAGCACTTCTTGACCGATGTCAGCTGGCTGCAAGCATGTGTCTAGGAACATTTCATGTAGCTTTTCTTCATCTTCGTCTTCTTTTTCCATCTGATCTTCAGCCTCTGTCAATTCAGGTAGAGTATCAGTGTCTTCATGGTCAGATTCCTGTTCAGTTTCTTCTATTGTTGGCAAAGGGTTCACCCAATCTTTGTTAAAGGATATGTCCTTGTACCATTTGTTGTTTCTCTGCGGATATGCAAGAGCATCCTTGACATGAGCTTTTCTCACAAACTGGTACTGATAATGACCTTTGTAGGTAAGCTTTCTCTTCAACTTCACTCGGATCATTTGATCATCAGACTGACATCGTGGTAACATGTTAGTAGCTGTTTCAACACTACTTGGAATACAAACACATGGTCCATGCACGCCAAGTTGTGCGCCTCTTGGGAGTGCTACCATTTTCATGAAAGGGATATGAAGAGCAACCAAATGTTGTTCTAGAGGGTTGAGGCATTGCAATTCACCAGGAATCGTCTTCAATTCCAGTTTGTTTCTTGCAGCCTCAGCTGGCATTTTACCGTCAAGAATTTTTCGGTGGCATGTAAAACAAATCCACAAGGTCGAGCTCCTACAGTCATCGCTACATACTTCAGTACATTCATGGACAAAGACATCTGAAATACAGGTTTCTGCAAAGCGTGCTGCATTATTTCCTCTTTGTTTGTATGTTTCCTTTTTACATAGCAGAACTCCCTTTCGGAAAAGTCTCCGATGACACACTGAGCATATACAATGGGGACCAAAACAAACTTCATCTTTGAAGGCAGTTGAAACTTTCTCCATCTTTTTTCTTTCCTCAAGTCTGTTCAACTTCGCAGTATTATATTTCTGAATGCTCTGCGCTTTCTTAGCTTCCCTCTGCTGGCCATCTTGCTGGTATTTTCTCCTGCTCTGCGCTTTCTTGGCTTCCCTCTGCTGGCCATCTTGCTGGTATTTTCTTCTGCTCTGCGCTTTCTTAGCTTCTCTGTGCTCATCATCTTGCTGGTATTTCTGAATGCCATTTACAAGTACACTTTCACGGTACTGCTCTCTGTATTGTATTTTTGCTTGACTTTTCTTCTTATCCCTGAATTCATCATTGGTCCAATACCGGTGTTTTTCATTTGTCAATTTCGTTCTCTTGACATTTGATTCTTCTTTTCCGGCTACAAAGCATTCAGCTGCTCTTTTCAGTCTAAGATTGTCTCGGCAGAGTCGATCGTGTGCACGTTTTCCTCTAGGTTTACTTTTTTGTGATACCTTCCCCTGACATGTGATTGAATCATGATCAAGCTTACTTGCTGTCATATTTTGGTTCAACAGAGCTTCTGATGGTTCAGTTTCTCCATCTGTTCGTCTCTTCCGTGTTGCACATTTTCCTTTAACATCAGTTAGAGATCTGCTTATTCTTGTTCCATGACAATCACTTGAACACTCAGTTCCTGTTACATGAACACACTCTACAACTTCATAGTGAGAGTCGCTATGTTTCAAGTATATAGTCATTCCATCATTTGGTATACTCTTGTTTATCTGTGTTTTTGAAAACTTTATCCATGTACCACTGAAAGTGCAAATATCAATCTCTAACATATCAGCAGCTGCAAGTATTTCCACTTCAGTAGCCCATGTTTGCAGATACTGCATCCGTGACTGTGTGATATATTCTTTAATGCTTGTATATCCTGATCTCAAGTAAGGAACAAAGGTTTGGTCTTTCTCTTTCAGGTGTCTTACAATAGCTAATCTGATTTTTCTATGATTCTTCTCTGTGCCACTCAATGCATAAGACAATGCTCTGAAGAAACAGTTACCATCCCCGAGGATCTGCACAGTTTTACAGGGTTCTCCTATGTCTTCTGCAAAATTGTCTTCTGGAGATCCTGTTTTACTCTCATTCGTGATACCAAGGTCACTACACAGATGTTCACGACAGTTTGATGTGATTGGGAAGAAGGACAATTTTGTACGGTCACTTTGACCAATAATCAAATCTGAGTCAGATTCAGCAGGATGGTCCTGTACAGGAGATATTGTCTGATCAGCAGCTAGGATATTGATCCCAGTTATTTCAAATTGTGTATTCTCACGAACATGCATGGAACATGCTAACTTGCAACAATGCTGATACACCTCAGTGAGATTTTGAAATTGGATCACTACACTAGTCCCATCACTTGTTTGCATTCCTTCACAATTTCTCGAATGACTATCAAACACACAGTAGCGACCATCTTCCTGAATTACAGCAAATGTCATATCTGCAAAGGTCACAAAACAAGCATTAAACTCTGATAATGCTTTTTCCAATGCATTGTCAAGCGACATGAGGATGTCCAGGTTAGCAATCTCCACAGTATTATTGATAAGGCCAGTTACAGATTCGCCTAAAGTTAATTGGAAGGTTTTGTCAAACAACTCGACTGCATGTGGTAGATCAGAAACTAAGAGATATGCCTCAGTCGTTGTTGGGGAAGATGTTAAGAGGCTATATAACTCATCTCCACTTCGAAGAATAGTGTCAAGATCATCTGCTGTCCATGAAGAAATATTCACGATTTTACTGAAAACTATGGACAGTAAGCTGTTAGCTACACATTGCCTACCGCTGTTTTCCATAAACTGACGATGCCCTTGATGAAACCTTCCTTGTACACACAATTTCCGGTTCTGAAATTCATTGGCCAAGTTGTCAGCATCCACTTGAGCATGGCATGGAAATTCATTTGTCAGCTCTTCGACATCATTTTGTAGTTCATTGTAGTCCTGCGATTCTATCTGAGAAACGTTTTGAAAATAGCTTTGGGAATGGCTTTGAGACAGTGAACTGCTATCACATTGGCTACATGTATCTTCATTATTTTCAGATTTGCTTTGAGAATTGTTTTGATTGCTTTGGTAATTGGTTTGAGTTCTGAGTTTTGGCGCCTTTTTAGGGGGCAAACCCTGACCGTCATGACTTTTTGATTTGTAAGGGAAGTTATAACCCTTGTCGTCTGGACTTTTTGATTTTGAAGGGAAGTTATAACCCTTGTCAATGTCACTCGTCTCTTCTTTTTCTTCCCACCTCCTCTTCATGGCCCCGACTGCTTCCAACCTTTTCTACGTGGCATGTTGGTATCTACAAAGAGAAATTAACTTTTGTTAACATTTGTCAATTCATTAATTTCTTTTTTGTAATATGCAATGTACCATAATGTACACAACTAAGATATCAGAGACCATCTCCCTGGACTTTCTAAATGAAAATATAATCTACAAACCTACCTTCTTTAGGCCTGTGCTGTTTTAAAGAGTAATGGTAACCCTGGATGTTTCCCTGGACGTTGTTACTACATATTTAACCCTGAAACACAATCCACAGGTTATCCATTTTCCAATCATGGTAACCTGGTGGGTTTTGTGAGAAAATATTACAGCAGAGGCCTGATTGTTCGCTCACCAGTATTACAGTTTTGCATACCTCAGTCATGTCTGAGTTTGAATTTGGCACCCGTCCATCAGACCGAGACCGCTAAATATCAAATGGTCGTGTATGAGTGAATGCTAAAGAAGTCCATCATACTGGTAACTGCAAACTATATCAGTCCTATTAGTGAAGAATGAGGACGTGGTCCAGTGTAAAACTGTTGCTAGACATTGAAATTGAACTCACCAGAATTGTTGTGGCCATAACTGGTTTTCTTCATTACCTTGGCAGCATTTCTTCTTCATTTATTTTATTTATTTTTTTTTGCTATACAATTCAAGGTGAAGGTGTCATGTGGACTCAATGGCAGACAGGTGGAAACGTAATGTAAAATTCTGTGCTAAATAATTTCTGCATTAATTGCATGTCATGTTTTTCAAGATTCATGACGGCCTTAATGATTGGCTGTTCGGTTGGAGATTTTTGTCGGTTGAGAAATACTGTATGGCTTGCTTTGTGCATTGAACTAATTTCATTATCCAATCATAATGACTCGCAACCCGTATTACAAATTTGTTGTTGGTATTGAATTCAGTGCAGTAACTGCAATACATCCAATCAGTATAACAAAGCCACGGTCATTTCTCCTTTCAGCGAATTTGTAAATCCGCTTTTCACCCCTCGACCATTTTGGCCTCGGGGTATTGTCGTCGCCATGTACGCTCGTCCACATGTCCATTACCGCATTTTAGGCAAAACCGCTCGAGACACAACCCCCAAATTTTCAACACATATTTATCTAGTGCTAAGTCGACACATTTTTTACAGAGTTCTGCCCCTTTCCTTTTGGAAACTTTAATATTGTTGTATCTTACAAGCCAACAAAGGATTACTCGACTCGGCTTATGGAGTTATGCTCCTTACGGATGTAAATATCTTTTGTTATTTGTAGCTGAATGTACAAGTTATATCAGCAGATCCGTGTTCGTTACAGCTTATTTGTCTCAGTTCTTATTTCACAGAGTGCCAAGTCACACACCTATCGAAAGTGGCTCCCCTCGGCCCATATTTTACAGAGTTCTGCCCCTTTACAGATATATCAATTTCCATTTCTGTCCTATATGCCTGAATGTAATGAACTATACCTCAAGAACTGTGTTCGGTATAGCTACTATATTTTGGAAACTTATTTATATTGCTGTATTCTACAAGCCAACAAAGGATTACTCGCCTCGGCTTATGGAGTTATGCCCCTTTCGGATGTAATAATCTCTGATTTTGTTATGTGTAGTTGAATGTACAAGTTATATCTTCAGATCCGTGTTTGGTACAGCTTATTCGTCTCGGTTCTTATTTTACAGTAGTGTTAAGTCAAACGCCTATCGATAGTGGCTCCCCTCGGCCCATATTTTTCAGAGTTATGCTCTTTTACAGATTATAATTTTTCTATTTCTGTCCTAAACACCTGCATGTAACCAATTGCAACTACCGGTATATCTTGATCATCGCACATAGAACGATCGCTTCACCAATTCACACTACACATGGATCTGAATGACTTTGGGAAAGCCGAGGGATTTTGATTACATCAATCTCATGTTCTTAGAGTATGTGTACCGTTATAAAAGTAGCTCAGCATGAAAAGATCCAATTACCTGCAAATATAGCAGGAAATATTGAGAGTTTATAAATGTAACTTCTATATGAATTGTTCACAGTAAGCTCTTTAGGACGCCTGAAACATATACGATTCTGTATCAGGCTGAATAAAGGTGAAATCGACAATGGTATGGTCGGTGTGTGCATGTTGTGAGAAGGGAAGAAAAAAAGGCCAGATGCGCAAAATATCTGTTTAGCGCTCAGACTGGGGTGATATACCGCATTCGCATGATGGTTTGATTCGCAACTCATGCCGACAGATGTGTTACAAATCAGAAGAGAACTGAATGTCCGATTGATACTATGACACACCAAGCCCTATTAGCTGAAGGTGCGTCAGGCGGTGCCAAGCAAGAAGTCTCCAAAGTAATAACATTGTCAATAGTATCTTGCGCCAAAAGTCACCGACGGTGTACTATTTACAAGTGCAGTAGGGGTAGCAATATATATGTAACTCCGAAGAATGATATCATGGTTAGAATGATCTATGTTTCAACTTGATTCAAAGTCATTTTCAAGATCTTTTCATTTTCAAGATCTTGAAAATGACTTTGAATAAAGTTGAAATATAGACCATTCTACCATGATATCATTCTTCGGAGTTACATATATGTTCTTATTCGTAAAACTCCTCTGTGGCACAAATGCAGTAGGGGTGGATTTGGGGTGATACCAGGCTCGGCTCGATTTTTTTTCTTGCGGCAAAGTGTGTTGGTTCCCGGCGGTTGTAGATGTTGCTCCAAACATCTCGAATGAAAACAAGATGGGCGAATCGATGGATGTGATGAAACTGCGTCGACATTTCACAGACATGGATGCCGATGAAATCTCGACATTACTGAACAGGATGAGGAATCAAGTTGATGGAAGTAGGAAACGGAATGACTTGTTCTTGGTGACAATGGACAAAAATAACCTCTTGTCATTAGCTTACAATTATCGGACAATGGTGGGCGCCAATATCCTTCAGGATCTCTCGTTGTTAATAGAGTCAAAAGATTAGTCAGGATGGTCCCAGCTTTAATTGCCTAAGATCAGTTTTGACCTGAAGGTGTTTAGCCCACTATCACCAGATGGTGTTCAAATCACTTCTCGTCCGTGGTCCGTGGACCGTCCGTCATCAGTCAGTCAGTGACACAAATGCAGTAGGGATAGATTAGGGGTGATACCAGGCTCAGCTCGATTGTTTTTCTTGCGGCAAAGTGTCTTGGTTCCCGACGGTTGTAGATGTTGCTCCAAACATCTCGAATGAAAACAAAATGGGCGAATCGATGGATGTGAGGACACTGCGTCGACATTTCACAGACATGGATGTCGATGAAATCTCAACATTACTGAACAGGATGAGGAATCAAGTTGATGGAAGTAGGAAACGGAAGATCGAAGATGTCGCATTCCACACATCAACATGTAACGATCTGCTATCGAAGAATCAAAAAAGACAAGTGATATTACAGTGCTAGACATCACATTATCAAGTTCCTGTTGCTTCTCAGCAAAATGCATTGAAGCAACAGGAACCTGAACCCACCCAACCACCCAGTTTCCACAATAGACGTTCTTCAAAGGAACTAAGTTTTACAAGGTTTCTTTACCATGATCACAGGTCTAGTTATGTGATTTAAGTTCGGTACTCTTGGTAATGATAGACAAAGAAGGACACACATACGTACACACATGGTGACAATACTTCAGTGCCAACTTCAGCTGAAGCCCATGTGTGTGTCCAATGTAAGGTCAGTTAACCTAGGCATAATCATCCATGAATTATGAAGTTCTCCAGAAATCTTGCAGACAAGGTCTGTATAGACATATACAAGTTGGTGGGCGGATGGACGGATGAACACCAGACACGTACGAACGCATGCACACACACTAAAACCTAATCAGAAGAGGGGGCTACCCCAAAGAAGCTTCCATCCAGTTTTGGTGAACTTCTGTCCAATATTTCTTCAGATTTCTTGCAGACAATGCCTGTATATGCATGAACAAGCAGATGAATGGATGAACGGACAGCGGATGAACGCATGCACACAAACCCAAACCTAATCAGATGAGGAATCTATCCCAATGAATCTTCTATCCAAGTTTGGTGAGATTCCGTCCAGTAGTTCTCCAGATATCTTTCAAACAAGGCCTGTATCTACATGTACAAGTAGATGGACGCAGTGCTTCGGATTTGAAAAATCCAGAAGGGCTAAAAATCGCTCTTCTAAGTTTGTCCAGAAAAGCGATCACTCCTCTAAAAAAACTTCGTAAGAACTGTTAGAAGAGCTATTATTCAATTTGAACCACGTTCACGTGTCCCTTGAAACACAAACCGTACACCCGAGACCGTTGCACGAATGTTACAGACATTTCAGCAAGTAGGCGCATAGTTATGAGATTGGGTTTGGAAATCTTATATATTGTTGTTGATGTTACGGTAATTCCCCTAATAATTCAATCACAGGAAGTTCATTTTTCAACTCTGTTATTCAAATAGAGAGAAAAAGTAACATTCCCATTCTTCATTCAAATTGAAGAAAAGGCATATAATGACAAAATGTGACACTTTGTGGCTGGTGCCATCTAGAAATTTGCCAGATTTATTCCATATTTGCTGCACTTCCGGTGATCGAATTATTAGGAGAATTACCGTAAGCTGTTGTTACTATACTGTTGTTGTTATCTGCAAAACAAACATCGGCAATTGTGACAACCAGTATTTCCGGTGATCAAACCGCAGCACAAGCCACCGGGATCACAGTATATTCACAGTTAAACATAAAAAATTATCAGCCAAGCCTGTTCCATATTAAATATGTGTGCATGTAAAATATACGGTACTCAATCATGCATAAATAATTTGATCAAAGAGTGTATTTCTCCAATCTAGCACCAATTTAATTGTTCCACTAAATGCTATCGCCTATATGCAGCTACCATGTCCAGGACAACTCCTCAAAGGCGTATATCCTTAGACACAAGCCTTATATAGTACTGGGTGGAATAATAATTATAAATCCAGTTATTTACTAAAAATTGTTTTTTCTTGTTTATAAATATATATCTTTTTTATCACAGTAATTTACAAGAATTTATTCAGCATCACTTCCAATCACAGATAATATTCAGGAATAGGCTGCAGCTTGACTTTATAAACGTGCTATAGCAAACAATTTAACTAGTCCTGTACTATTCTAATCCCAAGTACGAAGTCTAACCGTACCGATGCAACAACCGGCCTCCAATAATATTTTGGAAATTAGATAAACTCAAACTTTTTTTTTTCTTCTTTGAAATTTTGAAGCCTACAAATCTCTCTCCAGCCGTCAAATGTTTGTTTTTTTTCAATAAATATTAATAATGTAGGAACCAGCCCATATAGGCCGAAACCCAAAATAAACTCAAATAATTGGTCAATCCTATACAAACTACTTGACAACAAATTTCGGATTTTAATCCTAAACGTGGAATAACCCTGACCAAAACTATAAATCCTTTTCCCCTTTAAAGACTTCAAAAATTTATGACCATACAAGTTGTTGTTGTTCACGCCTCAACAGTCGGGAACGATCAACAACTTTCAAAACGGGTATGCTCAGTAAATGTAACAGCCACGAAAAAAAAAAATCATATATTTTTTTTTTAGCTATAACCAAACAATAGGTTCTCCAGAACTTATCTAAGAAATATTGACCCTTCAGTGCTTCCAGGAAAGTCAGAAACTAGCGAAGAGTCACAACTATATTGTTGGAACAGCCTGTTCAGGCTGTTGACACCGCGGGGAACAAGAAAACTTTTGTCACAAATTCCGCCTGTCTTTTGGAGATAATTTCTAGCCTATAAGAATTCTATCAATATAATAAATCGTCCGAAAACAGTAAACATCCGCTTACGCTTCGTTCTCGGATGTTTTTATCAAAAAGTTCGACTGAACTCTTTCAAAAAAGGTCCGAAATCCAAGATGGTGTCCCCCAACAAAACACGTGTTGTCAGGTTATTTACTGTTCGCAGCGCCAATGTTGTAGTAGCCGAGTATTACTGTGGTGGTTATACCCACCATAAATACTAACTAATATGGGTTAGCATTCAAGCGGCACGTCTTACAGTGGTATGTAATCTGTGGACTGCTCTGCCGGACGCAGTCGTTATCTCGGATACGCTCAACAAATTTAAGTCCAGTTACGATCGGCATATGAGAGTATATCATACTGCCAGTCCACGATATGTTTTTGGCTCATACCCAAAAGTGACTATTATACGTGAGGATCTCTACGACCCGCAACAGGCTATTTAGCCTATCAACCTGAAGAGGATGTATGTATGTACAGGTTCCAAGGTTTCACAAAGTCTGTGGTTTTAGGGGTCTCCGGGAATTGGTCACTGCGCATGCCGTTGTTCTCAACAATCTCCGCCGGAGCCGTTCCTACCACACCAGTAACCCGTGCGAGGAGAATGCTGCATACATTAATATACGAGACCATCAACCAACCACCATGCCATACTAGGGTCGAGCCCCCGGAAATTGTGTCCGTGCTCAAAATGGTACAATGTATTCGTTTCGACAAAGTTTACTGATGAGAAAAAACACGATTTTCACGTTCGTAGACTACTCCAAGTCTTCTCCAAGAATTTAAGGTAAATTTTACACAAAACAACTCTGTAGAAATAACGAACAGCGGCTATAGTCTCCACAACCCACGTGAAATTGCTACAGGGATAGATGTATAATACGCCCGACAAATATATTTTTAAGTATAGCCTCATACGCGCATTAATCTGCCAAACGTATGATATGATCATAAATAACACAAAACATCGAAATAAAGTTCAAAACAAGCCACTGACACAATTTAAATTAGTACTTGGGCCATTTGGTTGAAAAAACTTGAAAGAAACTTATAACAGAATTAATAAAGGAGCACAGACAGCTGAAGCTACAGAATAAGGAGCAGACAACTCCCAACAGTCCCTAAATATTTGCTACAGGCCAAGTATAATTACGTAGCTGTTTTGAGGTACGAACACATATTCTTCTTAAACGATTTAACGTCGCAGGAGGCCTTCAATGCCGGCGGTCAGGAGTTCCATAATATAGGATCTGAATATATTAACGAACGTTTGAATTTTTCTGTAGATGGCCTAGGTATAAACAGATTATTGTTTCCTGTGGAACGAAGATACCTAGAATAAATGTCATCAGTGGATTTGAAATTGGTATATAAGTAGGCAGGTACAAGTTTTTATAACCACTTTATACATCAAGATTGCCTTTTGTAGTTTTAGCCGATCATGGATATGTAGCGAACCCAACTGAATGAAGAGATGTGCACTTGGAGTGTCAAAGGAGACATCAACAATGATACGTGCTGCACGTTTTTGTAGGAGTAAGACACGATTAAGACATGGCGTTTTTGCTATTTTTATACGACCGGTAAGGCATGCATTTAATGCATACCTGTATTAGTAAAGAGCAGCATGGAAAATAATATATATACTTGCCGAACTTTCTGGTGTGTTGGCTATTCTTTGTTGGTCCTTCAATGTGTTGATTTACGTGCAAAATCCAAACGATGAACGGTTAACACGGTGGCTATAATTCACTATACCAGATTGTACAGTATATTCTAACCCCATGAAAATATGACCTGCTGCTGTGTTGAAATATATTTGTCTGCCCAATATATGAATCTGAAAGGCACACTAATACGTATCACGTGTTCCTCGCGCCCAAAGAGCACTAGGATTGGTTAGGCTATGCCACGTTCCCTTTTTCACAGATTATGATACAAATATTGAAATTGAAACTTCAATGACGTCACTATGATGATCATGTCATTTCTAAATTCCTGTCTTATCGAAGTGCACGGAGATCAACGGGCTCTTAACCATAAAGGAAATATGAAAACGAATGTCCTTGGCTCGCCGCCAACACCTCGTTGGGGGAAATGAGCCTGTGAAATTGTACACTGGAGGAGTCTCTCTTTCATGTGTAGGCCTACTATTTCTTGCAGGAAACAAGCCTATGTTTATGTATACTTTTGTCTTTTTGAATTTGGTGCTAATACTGTTATATGGAAATGGAATAGGTCTTTGGATTATGGACGCGGATATTCTCTAATGGACGACGGCTGGATTATGAATGACGGACTAGACGATTGTAATCTTGAATATTGACTATACTCAAAATAAATAAAGCGACTACTGCAATAGGATACATAGTGTATTCTCTTAGCAGACAACTGTCCTCATCCCCAGAGAGTGACTATATATATTGACTATATATCAATATTGACTATATATCCCACTGGGATATAATTTAAACAAAAAATTACATGTCTAAACAAAATCTTGATCCATTTTGATTCCTTGATTAGCGGATACAGAATCACTGCCACGGAGTGTGTTGGTGTGTCACAGCAATGCAATTCCGATTCACACAACGAAGCTGAGGTGGTTTAACGTTTATCAATGAAGAAAATCACTGATCAACCGCCATAGAATATAATGTGAAACAAGAAAACCGGAATAGTACATTCATCAGATTGCCGATATCCAAAATGTGTTGTCTCATTTATCTAGATAACAACGCGATGTAGAGACGCTATTTATTCGTCTTCGTATCGGTTATGCTCAGGAGAATGACATTGAATCATTATTATATTGTGCATAGACAGTGTTGGTCTTGATTTGAATTACCGTAAACTACATAAATGCTACCTTTCTACTATAGTACTACATATAAAAATTTGTTGTATTGTTGGGAAAATAATGTGATTCAAAAAGTTGTTTTGATCCTGGACAAGGGCACTGAAAACCATTAAAGAGATGGGAATGTATTTTCACATGTAAAGCTTGAAATTTACTGAACCTATATTATTCAATCTGTTTCCTTTAATTAAAAAATTGTAAAATTAAATCGGCGATCGTTATTTATTTTGGAATGAAGGCGCATTAGGAGACTGTTACCAACAAGACCTACTTTTGATGAAAATTTGTGGTGATTTTAACCGTTGACATTAGAACCATGATTTTTGGCATGAACGTGCATTAGGGCATTGTTACGAGCAAGTTCTGAGTTGACCGAATTCTGATTAAAATTTGATTTATAATTATTATTTTTTTATTATTTATTGATGGCTCAGCGAGTACACTGTCATGCCCATCGGGAAGCCTTGGCTGTATGTTTCACGACTGTATACACAGTGGTGGGATATGCCATACGTAATTGTTTTTATGAAATAGGAAATGCTAATTTTCCATCATTTGTTAGTGCATTTATCTACACCGTTATGCCAGCCTTAATACACACAATTCAGTATATTGTTATAGATACATGTAAACTGTGGCCTTTAACGTGTATTCTATTTCACATCCAAACATTTCATCACTGACCACAGCAGGCTTCAAATTCATGTCAGATTACTCACTGATGGTGAAATATCTTACATCAATCAATTAGGTCAGCGTGGTGCAATAACCCAGCAGAAGAGAAAAATATGTGGTATCATCCTTCAGATTAGTCTGTGTGAGCGACAATGATAACAGTTTCCTGAGGGCGAAACAAAGCCATGACAGCATGTTTAAAGGGTCTTCTTTTGGTAGAATTTAACTAGATAAAGTAACTTTGATCATGATGTGGAAATATGATAACTTGATTTTTTTGTACCTCTTGAATATTGACTAGGCCAATATATCACACTTGGATATAATTTAAACAAAAAATTACATGTGTAAACAAAATATGTCTAAATATTTCTTGTCATTTCAAATCTTGATCCATTTTGATTCCTTGATTAGGGGATACAGAATCACTGCCATTGAGTGTGTTGGTGTGTCGCAGCAATGCAATTCCGATTCACACAACGAAGCTGAGGTGGTTTAATGTTTATCAATGAAGATAATCACTGATCAACAGCCATAGAATATAATGTGAAACAAGAAAACCGGAATAGTACATTCATGAGATTGCCGATACCCAAAATGTGTTGTCTGGTATATCTAGATAACAACGTGATGTAGAGACGCTATTTATTCGTCTTTGTACCGGTTATGCTCAGGAGAATGACATAGAATCATTATTATCTTGTGCAGAGAAGGTGTTGGTCTCGAGTTGAACTACCGTAAACTACATAAATGCAACTTTTCTACTATAGTATTATACATGAAAATATGTTGTATTGTTGAGAAAATAATGTTATTCAAAACGTTTGATCCTGGACAAGGGCACTGAAAACCATTAAAGAGATGTAAATGTATTTTCACACGTAAAGCTTGAAATCTTCGGTTGTTTAATTTGCAATGTCTTAATTTCCTACGAAGTAGGCTACAGATCGCAAATTGTCCGGTAATGAGTCAGTCAGCCGATCCGAATCCTTTCGTCGGCAAAATAAGGAGAACCGTTGACATTAGAACCTTGATGTTTGGCATGAACGTGAATTAGGGCATTGTTACCAGCAAGTTCTGAGTTGACCGAATTCTGATTAAAAATTGATTTATAATTATTTTTTTAATTATTTGTTGATGGCTCAGCGAGTGCACTGTCATGCCCATCGAGAACCCTTGGCTGTATGTTTCACTGTATATATAACACAGTGGTGGTATATGCCACCCGTAATTGTTTTTATGAAACAGGAAATGCTAATTTCCCATCATTTGTTAGTGCATTTATCTACACCGCTATGTCAGCGTCAATACACACAATTCAGTATATTGTTATCACAAACAGGGTTGCATTGTCTTGCAGGCTAAAAATCATCAAATCTGGGACGAATACTGAATACTCGTCTCGGACCCAATTTCATATGTAAATTTTCTTTCAAAGCTGAAGGAAACAAGTGGAAACAGTGGGAACAAAATAACTGGGAAACAGTGGGAATATCAATACGCTGAGTTACCTGTAAAATGAAAATCTCAGTTGTTATGCAAATATTCAAAGGTCAAAAAAAAAGTTTTTGCCATTAAACATTGTCAGAGACAAGCTGCCAGTCATTTATATTTGAAAGACATGTTTCCTGAATATACTGAAAAACTCTGGCTTGACGCAATGTCATCCTTTGGTTTAAACGAATTAATGTTCAATCCGAAAATACTTTTGGAGAATTAAGATTAAAAAAGTATTTTCCGTTAAACTAAATGCTAAATAATTTGATTCGGTAATATACAGGAATATAAAAAATTGTTACTTTCTTATATCGTTTCGACAAGGGCTTCGCATTTCTTCGAAATAGGTTTCAACATTGCTGTATACGTGGGAGCTCATGTTTGTATCTTTGTTATATTTTGAGTACCTAAATGGGTCGTTAAACGTGAATTTCCACCGAGGAATACCACACACGCAGGAGTCGTTTCTCAGGGTGCTTTGCGCTACTCTCTATCGGAATTGAGAGGCACAGATTAGCTCCTGATAGAGCTTGGCAAGCAGGGTGACCCAGTTTCGTCGACACCGCAAATAAATTTTAGTATTTCACAATAGTTGGCAACATCGATTCACTATTCTGAACCACCCTTCACATTCAACATCGATGAGTATGCGAAGTAATTTCACAACATGCAGAAAGACACCGTCATCAATTTCACAAGTGGCAGAAAGACAGTTTCACAACATGCAGAAACTGAGACATGTATTTCACAACAGGTAGAAACTCAACTGTAGGCCTATATAAACGCAGACAATGATAATATTGACCGTGGTTAGTGAAAACTATTCCAAAAAGGTTCTTCAACTTAACTCAGTGAAATATGGCTACTCCTCGAAAGGTTTCCAAAATAACAAATGAAGGTAGTGGTTCAGAAGACACGGTGGTTGGCTTTATTCACGAGGTTTCCTCTAGCAAAATCAGTTCCACGAATTATAGCAAATATTTCAACTTCATCATCCAAACAAGCAAGAAAGAATATCTGGAGGGAGTTTGCTTCAGTGAGGAGAAAAGGAAGGAAATGGCGACAGCAGCGGACAATTCAAGGCCTGTTCGTTTACAGAATGTAATGAGAAGTTTAGGTAAGTATTTAATCTAAAGAAGATAAACATTTTTTATTTGAAGAAATAGATTCTGGTTGTCATGCTGAATACTTTAGAAGACAGCGAATTTTTCACGTGAGCTCACATATTCTGGATTAAGTAGTCTCGACCGGACCCCCCCCCACCAAAGTTATTTTTTATAATTTCATGCTATGGTTACCAGAGGTTTGTATAGCAAGGAGTGTCTTCATGATGTTGTTGTGGTTATTATATATATTTCTTGTATAGATAAATAGATAGATAGATACTTTATGAAAAGTATATGAGAAGTTGGGAATCATTTTTTATTTTTTTCAAAAATATAATTATTTCCCACCTTTTTTATACACCACAATGACAATGGATGTCATAAAAATGCCTTGTATATGACTTACTTTGCTAGACACCGCCTCCCCCAAAAGACATTTCCTCTTCTCCCCCACCCCCCAAATTTTGAGTCACATCGCCCCCAGTTTTGTCATTTCCCCCGCTAAAAAAATATGATATTCTATGGAACAGATATGCATACTCCACATTAGTGTCAAGTAGTTTGGCAGTGTTCTCAGGGTGAATACAAAAGAAGAAGACGAACACAGTTGTTGAGGCAATCCAGATATAAAATATTACATTTAGCAATATTTTCTGCTCATTGTTCATACTGGTTCATGTTGATCATTGGGGACCCGCCAGTGGTGGAGGCGTTGATATTCGCACATTCCCGTAGTAGCTGACTCAGGGTCACATCTTCATCCATGTATGCTGCCCACGGCTCGAAAGGCTTGGCCTGTTTCGATCTTGTGGACATGCATTATAGCGATCAAGTTTCTTCTCACAAACAAGGAGGATCTGT
>JAVTVY010010350.1:0-46962 GCA_036873755.1 Hanleya hanleyi | reverse complement strand
TAACAGTATCCATTTGGATACCCATAAAAAAATAACTTAAAAAAAAGAAAGTAGGCACAAATTGTTTCCTCTGTACTCCAATTGCATGAATGATGCAACCTGCTTACTCGAAACAATACACTGACCATAGAATTAAATGAAGTTATGGGTATAAATTGTCCATTCTTTTAAATTATTTTCTCATTTAAATACCCATACAGATACCCGTCCACAGAGTTTACAGGAATCCAAATGTATACCCCTAAAAATTAAACATTTATAAATAATGTTGGTGTTTGTTATCAAATCAAACCTGTTATCACTTTAACGCCAATATCCTCCATTTGGAGATCTCCTGCAAACAAAATTATCTCCCTTGATCGCTGCGTCGATCGTCCGCTAGGTGGCGTGCTCTCCGCGCATGTCCATCACTCTGTTTGTGTCTCAAATCTTCACCTGTTATCACTTTAATGCCAATATCCTCCATTTGGAGATCTCCTGCAAACAAAATTATCTCCCTTGATCGCTGCGTCGATCGTCCGCCAGGTGGCGTGCTCTCCGCGCATGTCCATCACTCTTTTTCCTTTGCAGTCTTGGAAACAAGACCTGTTTTGAGAGAGCTCCTGTAAACAGTAACTTTTGGATTCTTATAGACGCACCCTAGGGTTATTTTTTTGGTCTGTAAGTTCAGTATGGCTAACGTAGTCACCCAAACTATCAGGAATAGTAAGAGATGTGAATCATGTCGTCAGTTTTGGCCCGTAAAGGACTCACATGCTTTCTGTTTTAAATGCAGGGCACAGATATGCTACAGGCAGAGTACCTGTGCCGAGTGTGTAAACTGGGACGACGCTACCTGGGTTAGCTATGCTACACCTAGACGTACTCAACTATTGAAGGCTGCCGGTGACCAGAGGAAAGGGCCTGTAGAAAAAGCAGAAGCTAACCAGGCCCTAATCTACGACTTATCGCTAAACGAAGACACAACTTTAGCAAAGACTACAAGCCCGGAGATACCCCCCAGTGGCACAGTCTTACAGTCGGCGGTACCTTCAAAGAACAAGGTGCAGACCAGTCAAGCCCAAGCCACGGCGATACGGTTTACTTTCTACTGCAACGCAGAGTGCTGACACGGACTCTACTAGACAGCCTATCACAGTCACGATTATCAAAGCGAGTCCTCGGATGTCAACTCCCGTTCATCCAAGTCCCAAAGAACTGCCGCACTCGAGACACAGACGGACACGGCGAAGAAAGCAGTCCGACAATCAAGATCACGGACTCCACCACTACAGCGGGACCCCGGCTCAAGCACAGCTCACCGGGCCCACGGCACGGAGTCACGGCCCTATACGGGACGCCGGGAGTCGGACAAGCCAAGGGCCTACAGGGACCGGAGCCGTAGCACGGAAAGGGAGACCTCACGGACCTATCCAGACCGCCGTAACTCCGATACCGGAGCACTGCGGGAGGAAGCTACAGCCCGGAGTCGTACCACGGCCTGCAGCCGTACCACGGAACGGGATACTTCACGGACCTATCCAGCGCGCCGTGAATCTACATCTGAGAAGTCACGGACTCAAGCAGAACGGACTTATACAGATCACCGAGACTCCACATCCAAGAAGTCACGGACTTATGAGGAACGGACTCAGCCAGAACGCCGTGAGCCGGCCTCCACTCAAGTTTGGACCCGTACAACGGAGCCACACCTCGGTACTACGGCAAGCAGATCTCGTAAACGAAGTCGCACACCGTTACAACGCCGAGATTCCTATCCTGTACGTCATCATCGGGAGAGGGACCATCCCAGACGTCGGACCCCTTCACCTAGTCCACCTAACCGGAGTCGGTACCATAGGTACCATACCCCGGAGCGACCTTATACCAGACAAGGAAGAAGCCGTTCACCGGTTTCCCGTCAACAAGCACGGGATAAACTGGAGCATCGGGATAAACGCACCAGAGGTGAAAAGGAACCCGTGGATCACCATTCCACTGCACCGAGATTGGTCAAGAAGCACAGTCATCTTCGGACTATACAGCCCCTTACCATGGTAGAGGTCCCTTCACCGGAGACCCATGAGATGACACGACCCCATTCTGCTAGCGACGCAGACTCAGGTTCATACTACGAGGATTACGCACGACGTTCCACTCACTCGCCATCCTCGTCTCATACAGAGTCACCTCCCTCCCATCAGTCGGAGGTAGAAGACAAGAACAAGGACGGACTACCGTTTCAAGCCAGGATAGCGGCGGTTCACACACTGGTTCCAGAGATGCCCAGGCCGGTGGTCGGCGATGACAAACAGCCAGCTGACCCCGTCCGGAAACGGAGAAAACTTACAGCGGCATCTCTCTACGGACTGAACAAGCCTTCTGAGGAGGAAGCTGCGCCAACCTGCGCACCATCTCCGGCATCAGCTACCCTATATGAGACACTGGATCGACAGTTAAAGACTTCGAAATCTCTCCAGAAGCCCGGTCCTTTCAAGACTTACACCCTTCACGGAGACAATTTACCGTTCAAGGCCCCGAAGTCGGACCCAGATCTTGACAGACTGTTGAACTTCAAAAATACACCAGCGGTGGTACTTCAACAGAGGCAGGCCTGTGCTGTGGAGGACATGATGCTGACACAACACAGAATTACATCATACTCCGATTGGTTCCTGACGGCTATTTCCAGGGTGATTCAAGATCCAGACAAAAGGCATAAGGATGGATCCCTGACCTTCTCACAACCCAAGATGGAGTTTCTCAGCACCTTTATCGACTCCATGAATAAATCTAATGTGGATCTCATGGAAACAGGGGCGTTTACCTATGCTACGATGGTGCAGGCTCGACGAGCTGCATACCTGAAACATCCCAAGTCTGAGGTTTTGGAATCGGTTAAGAACGAATTGTCACAGCAACCTCTGTCATCCGAGTATCTCTTCAACCAAGCCATTTCGACAGTTATGCCTGCCGTCAATGACGAAAAGACTTCCCGCATTATCGGAGCCCTAGCTTACAGCAAAAGTAAAGGCAAGGGCAAGGATAAAGGTCAAGGCAAGTCGACCAGAGGAGGACGTTCTGCACAGCCGTCACGTATGGACTCGGGCAGTCTACCCAAGCAGGACAGCCAGCAGAATTTTCGTTCCTACGGGAAAGGACATTTTCGTGGCAGAGGAGGAAAGTTTTCCGACCGGGGCAAAGGAAAGCCCGACCGTCGGAATTGACGGTCCCCAGCCTCAGTTTTTAACCCATCATCATCCCTTCATCCTGCCAGAGTTCCAGGTATTCAATCATCCGGTCGTGGGCGGATGTCTACGGATCTTCACGCGGAACTGGAAGCTTATCACAGACGACAAGTGGGTCGCCAGATCTCTCAGAGATGGAGTTTTCCTCAACTTTCTAGAGTACCCCAGGCTAATCACCAGACCCAAACCATCACGTCTTCCAGTTCGGCCAGAACATGTACGGACATTACTGGAGTCAGTACAAGTGTTATTGGACAAGGGCGCTGTCAGGGAATTACCCGTGGAAGAAGCAAGTCCAGGATTCTACAGTCCTGTCTTCCTCGTTCCCAAGAAGGACACAGATCAGCTTCGCATGATTATAGACCTACGTCGACTCAACGACACTCTAGCGCCACCTCCACACTTCAAAATGACATCAGTTCCAGCATTACGGTCCGGCCTAAAACCGGACGATTGGCTAGCCTCCATCGACCTCCAGGATGCATACCTTCATGTTCCCATTCATCAACATCATCGTCGATATCTTCGATTCATCATTGCCGGGAGGCGGTTCGAGTGGCAGGTCCTGCCGTTCGGCATCTCCATCGCCCCTTGGTGCTTCACAAGAATCACGTCACCAATCATGACCTTCCTTCACCTAAGGGGTATCAACATAGAGGCATACATCGACGACATCCTTGTGTGGGGGTCAAGGAAGTCAGCACTCAAGTCCCAGATACAATTCATCATTCAACTCCTGAGGTATCTCGGATTCATCCCACATCCAACAAAGTCGGAACTAGAGCCTGCTCAGAAACGACAATACATCGGAGCAGTATTCGACACACAGAGGCGGATCATCCTGCCCCCGGAAGAACGTTGGACAAAGATACAGGCTATCATCCAAAGATTTTTACCTTTCCAATCACAACCCTTACGTCTTTGGCAAAGCCTACTGGGATTGCTGACATCAACCCAGGATCTGACACAGTACGGACGACTGCAGCTGCGACCGTTACAGTTCCACCTGCAGCCGTATCTACGAGCTTCGGCCATCAACCCCAGAGTACCAGTTCCTCAGCACCTACATCAGTTCCTGAAATGGTGGCAGTCCAGGGAGAACGTCATGTTCGGGATTCCACTCCGCTGGGCACCATCGGACAAGAATCTATTCTCCGACGCATCACTCATGGGCTGGGGAGCCCATCTGGGAGAGTTACAGATAGCCGGCAGGTGGTCTCCACAACAAAAGACACTACACATCAATGTTCTGGAGATGGCAGCAGTGAACATGGCAGTCCAGCACTGGAGCCCTCAACTGTCCGACAGCTCTCTGATGATCGCATCAGACAACACGACAGTAGTAAGCTACATCAACAAGCTGGGGGGAACGAAGTCCCGACTACTGTTCCAGGAGACATGGTCTCTTTTCACCTGGGCACAGATTCATCGGTGCTGGATCCGAGCACGACATGTACCCGGTCACCTGAACGTCATTGCAGACAGTCTTTCACGCCCGGACAAAGTCCTACAGACGGAGTGGCATCTCCACACAGAGGCCTTTCGTCAGGTGTCATCGATTTGGGAACAGCCCCTAGTAGACCTGTTCGCAACAAGGGACAATACTCAGCTACCAATCTTCGTCAGCCCGATGCTCGACCTGCTAGCCTGGGCAGTCGACGCCATGTCAATCAGTTGGGACAACCTCATTGCCTACGCATTTCCACCGATAGCGCTTATTCAGGCAGTCTTGAACAAGATAACAGAACACAACAGTGTTATCCTCCTCGTAGTACCATGGTGGCCGAATCGCCCATGGTTCCCATCACTAGTCCAGCTACTGACCGACTTCCCTCGTCAGCTACCGCCGTGGCATCGACTACTAGACCAACGACAAGGTATCCTACACCACGATCCACAGTGGCTCAACCTTCACGACTGCAGATTATCAGGGAATCCCTTGCAGACCAGGGATTTTCAAGACCAGTTACAGAGGCGATGGCGACAGCAAACAGACCATCCACCTCTAGACTTTACCAGGCCAAGTGGGCTTACTTCCAGACCTGGTGTGGGACCAGAGACATCGATCCCTATACTGCCTCTGTTCCAGTAATAGCTGATTTCCTATTGCACCTGCATCGGGACAAGGAATTCAAGTTAAGCACCATAGAAGGATACCGTTCTGCATTATCCCGAGTCATGAGACTAACTTCAGGAATTGACATTGGACATGATATCAACGTTGCGGCTCTTCTCCAGTCCTTCGCCTTACAGTCCCGCCGAACAAGACAACTACTACCGAAATGGGACCTTGGAGTTGTACTGAGTGCGTTTCTACGCCCACCATTTGAACCATTACAGTCGGCTACGATCAAGGCACTGTCTTACAAGACAGTCTTCCTAACAGCATTCGCTCTAGCCACTAGAGTCTCCGAGCTACACGCATTGGAACGCAGCTCCCTGGCATGGACCGCTGGTTGGAAAACTATATCCTTCCGTCCGATCCCGGAATTCATCGCCAAGAATGAATCAACACGTCAGGGACCATGTGCTCAAAGACTATATCAGATCCCAGCACTTACAGATTTCGTAGGCCCACTGGAAAACGACAGAGTACTATGCCCAGTTAGAGCCCTACGATGCTATTTACAGAGAACAGACTCTACTAGAGGATCGAGACGTCTCCTATTCCTATCGCTACATCCGGGAGCATCTGCGGACATTACGAAAAATACAGTTGCATCTTGGTTAAGGAAGACGATACACTGGACATACCAACTCGCCATCGATGCTCCTCCCCTATTGTCGAAGGCATCATCTCATGAAATTAGAGCTATTGCTACGTCCTGGCCGCTCTGGAAGAACTTATCACTGAACGAGATCGTTCAGGCCTGTGCATGGACTGTAAACTCTACCTTCACTGACTATTATCTTAGGGACATGTCTGTACAAACAGACAGGGTGACTACGTTGGGCCCGTTAGCAGTAGCCCAGCGTATAGTCCACTAATTCCATCAAGAAAAGAGGGGGGGGGGCGCCGCTCAAGCAAGCAAGATCCAGACAATTCGGTAAGTATAGAAGACATACCATGCCGGAGACGAAGGGACTTCAAGGCATCACGATGGCATCTGATTATCTAGCCAAGTATGCGAGCAAACGGTAGGAACAGAGTCCACCTCTCGCCGCATTACTTGTAATACCTTGAGCTCCCTACGCTTCTATACGACACGGGAATTATCAGGATATTATTGAGCATATTAGATTTACAAAATCAGAACAGGGCGTGCTCCGCTTAATCCAAAAGCAAGTCACAAAGCCGGCTACCCAACCTCCTCTGTTGGGAGTCTGGCACTTAAGTGATAACAGGTGAAGATTTGAGACACAAACATTAAACATTTATAAATAATGTTGGTGTTTGTTATCAAATCAAACCTGTTATCAACGTTGATTTGCCCAACCCATCCTCCCCTCTTTGCTCGGCCTTGACTCAAAACAGGTCTTGCTCAACATGGGAAAAGTGTGATGGACATACGCGGAGTGCACGCCACCTGGCGGACGATCGACGCAGCGATCAAGGGAGATAATTTTGTTTGCAGGAGATCTCCAAATGGAGGATATTGGCATTAAAGTGATAACAGGTTTGATTTGATAACAAACACCAACATTATTTATAAATGTTTAATATTTCATCAAGATCAAATTTAAGTGAATACAGTGTTTTTAAGGCCAAAATTTTGGCATGTACTGGCATATATTGAAGCTCATAAAACTCTTGCTGGGAAATGGTCGAAGTTTAAAAGTACAAACTTGAGAAACTTTATATTACATGCACCATGCCCATGCCTGTTTGGAAACGGTGAAGGCCATGATTATGATTGTTAATAACGAGCAATCATAGCTAATGTTCTGGGTGACATTACTGGGCTTCGTGTTTAGAATTAGTGCGCGAGCTGAAAATAGCCCACGACAAAAAATTTAGGAGAGGGTTTTCGAAAGTCAGGCGAGTGGTTGCAATATAATAACATATAAAATGTAATAGTGTATGTGAGCTAAAATGACTCTCGTGACATGAATTTATTCAAGAGTTAGCGTGCAGGTGAGCTATCACTCTCGCTAAAAACGAAGCCCTGCATTACCATTGTAACTCCACCAATGTCACAATCTAAACTCAAATGGCTGTGTTGACATCCTGATGATGCCGACAAACTCAATTGTTGTGCAGCGTACATCACAATAGAATGTCTGACACAACCTACTGGTCGATATTATATGATAGTAATCAGGCTCCGATTTCACAGGTTAGAGGTTATGGCTTCAATACGTTCTTTCGCCACATCTGTATTATCTCGTTAAAAACTCCAATTTGATGTCATTTTTCACAGATAAAAATATCAACTTGTTCTTTACACAGTTCCACTGTATGTTTTCATGTAAAGTGTGCAGGGGAATGGATATTTGGTACATGTATGGACCTTTAAGGTGGTAATCATACCTCAAAACTTTGTCCGGTGACCAACCCTAATATTTTTGCTGTGGGTAGCTGGGGTGTTGATCAGTAGTAAAAAGTGAAAAAAAGTTGATGATCTTTGACCAATGCGTGCAGCTCGGAGACTCTAGTGGCTAGAGCGAATGCTGTTAAGAAGACTGTCTTGTAAGACAGTGCCTTGATCGTAGCCGACTGTAACGGTTCAAATGGTGGGCGTAGAAACGCACTCAGTACAACTCCAAGGTCCCATTTCGGTAGCAGTTGTCTTGTCCGGCGGGACTGTAAGGCGAAGGACTGGAGAAGAGCCGCAACGTTGATATCATGTCCAATATCAATTCCTGAAGTTAGTCTCATGACTCGGGATAATGCAGAACGGTATCCTTCTATGGTGCTTAACTTGAATTCCTTGTCCCGTTGCAGGTGCAATAGGAAATCAGCTATTACTGGAACAGAGGCAGTATAGGGATCGATGTCTCTGGTCCCACACCAGGTCTGGAAGTAAGCCCACTTGGCCTGGTAAAGTCTAGAGGTGGATGGTCTGTTAGCTGTCGCCATCGCCTCTGTAACTGGTCTTGAAAATCCCTGGTCTGCAAGGGATTCCCTGATAATCTGCAGGCGTGAAGGTTGAGCCACTGTGGATCGTGGTGTAGGATACCTTGTCGTTGGTCTAGTAGTCGATGCCACGGCGGTAGCTGACGAGGGAAGTCGGTCAGTAGCTGGACTAGTGATGGGAACCATGGGCGATTCGGCCACCATGGTACTACGAGGAGGATAACACTGTTGTGTTCTGTTATCTTGTTCAAGACTGCCTGAATAAGCGCTATCGGTGGAAATGCGTAGGCAATGAGGTTGTCCTAACTGATTGACATGGCGTCGACTGCCCAGGCTAGCGGGTCGAGCATCGGGCTGACGAAGATTGGTAGCTGAGTATTGTCCCTTGTTGCGAACAGGTCTACTAGGGGCTGTTCCCAAATCGATGACACCTGACGAAAGGCCTCTGTGTGGAGATGCCACTCCGTCTGTAGGACTTTGTCCGGGCGTGAAAGACTGTCTGCAATGACGTTCAGGTGACCGGGTACATGTCGTGCTCGGATCCGGCACCGATGAATCTGTGCCCAGGTGAAAAGAGACCATGTCTCCTGGAACAGTAGTCGGGACTTCGTTCCCCCCAGCTTGTTGATGTAGCTTACTACTGTCGTGTTGTCTGATGCGATCATCAGAGAGCTGTCGGACAGTTGAGGGCTCCAGTGCTGGACTGCCATGTTCACTGCTGCCATCTCCAGAACATTGATGTGTAGTGTCTTTTGTTGTGGAGACCACCTGCCGGCTATCTGTAACTCTCCCAGATGGGCTCCCCAGCCCGTGAGTGATGCGTCGGAGAATAGATTCTTGTCCGATGTTGCCCAGCGGAGTGGAACCCCGAACATGACGTTCTCCCTGGACTGCCACCATTTCAGGAACTGATGTAGGTGCTGAGGAACTGGTACTCTGGGGTTGATGGCCGAAGCTCGTAGATACGGCTGCAGGTGGAACTGTAACGGTCGCAGCTGCAGTCGTCCGTACTGTGTCAGATCCTGGGTTGATGTCAGCAATCCCAGTAGGCTTTGCCAAAGACGTAAGGGTTGTGATTGGAAAGATAAAAATCTTTGGATGATAGCCTGTATCTTTGTCCAACGTTCTTCCGGGGCAGGATGATCCGCCTCTGTGTGTCGAATACTGCTCCGATGTATTGTCGTTTCTGAGCAGGCTCTAGTTCCGACTTTGTTGGATGTGGGATGAATCCGAGATACCTCAGGAGTTGAATGATGAATTGTATCTGGGACTTGAGTGCGGACTTCCTTGACCCCCACACAAGGATGTCGTCGATGTATGCCTCTATGTTGATACCCCTTAGGTGAAGGAAGGTCATGATTGGTGACGTGATTCTTGTGAAGCACCAAGGGGCGATGGAGATGCCGAACGGCAGGTCCTGCCACTCGAACCGTCTCCCGGCAATGATGAATCGAAGATATCGACGATGATGTTGATGAATGGGAACATGAAGGTATGCATCCTGGAGGTCGATGGAGGCTAGCCAATCGTCCGGTTTTAGGCGGGACCGTAATGCTGGAACTGATGTCATTTTGAAGTGTGGAGGTGGCGCTAGAGTGTCGTTGAGTCGACGTAGGTCTATAATCATGCGAAGCTGATCTGTGTCCTTCTTGGGAACGAGGAAGACAGGACTGTAGAATCCTGGACTTGCTTCTTCCACGGGTAATTCCCTGACAGCGCCCTTGTCCAATAACATTTGTACTGACTCCAGTAATGTCCGTACATGTTCTGGCCGAACTGGAAGACGTGATGGTTTGGGTCTGGTGATTAGCCTGGGGTACTCTAGAAAGTTGAGGAAAACTCCATCTCTGAGAGATCTGGCGACCCACTTGTCGTCTGTGATAAGCTTCCAGTTCCGCGTGAAGATCCGTAGACGTCCGCCCACGACCGGATGATTGAATACCTGGAACTCTGGCAGGATGAAGGGATGATGATGATGGGTTAAAAACTGAGGCTGGGGACCGTCAATTCCGACGGTCGGGCTTTCCTTTGCCCCGGTCGGAAAACTTTCCTCCTGTGCCACGAAAATGTCCTTTCCCGTAGGAACGAAAATTCTGCTGGCTGTCCTGCTTGGGTAGACTGCCCGAGTCCATACGTGACGGCTGTGCAGAACGTCCTCCTCTGGTCGACTTGCCTTGACCTTTACCCTTGCCCTTGCCTTTACTTTTGCTGTAAGCTAGGGCTCCGATAATGCGGGAAGTCTTTTCGTCATTGACGGCAGGCATAACTGTCGAAATGGCTTGGTTGAAGAGATACTCGGATGACAGAGGTTGCTGTGCCAATTCGTTCTTAACCGATTCCAAAACCTCAGACTTGGGATGTTTCAGGTATGCAGCTCGTCGAGCCTGCACCATCGTAGCATAGGTAAACGCCCCTGTTTCCATGAGATCCACATTAGATTTATTCATGGAGTCGATAAAGGCGCTGAGAAACTCCATCTTGGGTTGTGAGAAGGTCAGGGATCCATCCTTATGCTTTTTGTCTGGATCTTGAATCACCCTGGAAATAGCCGTCAGGAACCAATCGGAGTATGATGTAATTCTGTGTTGTGTCAGCATCATGTCCTCCACAGCACAGGCCTGCCTCTGTTGAAGTACCACCGCTGGTGTATTTTTGAAGTTCAACAGTCTGTCAAGATCTGGGTCCGACTTCGGGGCCTTGAACGGTAAATTGTCTCCGTGAAGGGTGTAAGTCTTGAAAGGACCGGGCTTCTGGAGAGATTTCGAAGTCTTTAACTGTCGATCCAGTGTCTCATATAGGGTAGCTGATGCCGGAGATGGTGCGCAGGTTGGCGCAGCTTCCTCCTCAGAAGGATTGTTCAGTCCGTAGAGAGATGCCGCTGTAAGTTTTCTCCGTTTCCGGACGGGGTCAGCTGGCTGTTTGTCATCGCCGACCACCGGTCTGGGCATCTCTGGAACCAGCGTGTGAACCGCCGCTATTCTGGCTTTAAACGGTAGTCCGTCCTTGTTTTTGTCTTCTACCTCCGACTGATGGGAGGGAGGTGACTCTGTATGAGACGAGGATGGCGAGTGAGTGGAACGTCGTGCGTAATCCTCGTAGTATGAACCGGAGTCTGCGTCGCTAGCAGAATGGGGTCGTGTCATCTCATGGGTCTCCGGTGAAGGGACCTCTACCATGGTAAGGGGCTGTATAGTCGGGAGATGACTGTGCTTCTTGACCAATCTCGGTGCAATGGAATGGTGATCCACGGGTTCCTTTTCACCTCTGGTGCGTTTATCCCGATGCTCCGGTTTATCCCGTGCTTGTTGACGGGAAACCGGTGAACGGCTTCTTCCTTGTCTGGTATAAGGTCGCTCCGGGGTATGGTACCTATGGTACCGACTCCGGTTAGGTGGACTAGGTGAAGGGGTCCGACGTCTGGGATGGTCCCTCTCCCGATGATGACGTACAGGATAGGAATCTCGGCGTTGTAACGGTGTGCGACTTCGTTTACGAGATCTGCTTGCCGTAGTACCGAGGTGTGGCTCCGTTGTACGGGTCCAAACTTGAGTGGAGGCCGGCTCACGGCGTTCTGGCTGAGTCCGTTCCTCATAAGTCCGTGACTTCTTGGATGTGGAGTCTCAGTCATCTGTATAAGTCCGTTCTGCTTGAGTCCGTGACTTATCAGATGTAGATTCACGGCGCGCTGGATAGGTCCGTGAAGTATCCCGTTCCGTGGTACGGCTGCAGGCCGTGGTACGGCTCCGGGCTGTAGCTTCCTCCCGCAGTGCTCCGGTATCGGAGTTACGGCGGTCTGGATAGGTCCGTGAGGTCTCCCTTTCCGTGCTACGGCTCCGGTCCCTGTAGGCCCTTGGCTTGTCCGACTCCCGGCGTCCCGTATAGGGCCGTGACTCCGTGCCGTGGACCCGGTGAGCTGTGCTTGAGCCGGGGTCCCGCTGTAGTGGTGGAGTCCGTGATCTTGATTGTCGGACTGCTTTCTTCGCCGTGTCCGTCTGTGTCTCCGGGGTACGGCGGTTCTTTGGGGACTTGGATGAACGGGAGTTGGTATCCGAGGACTCGCTTTGATCCGTGACTGTGACGGGGCTGTCTAGTAGAGTCCGTGTCAGCACTCTAGCCGGTGCAGTAGAAGTAAACCGTATCGCCGTGGCTTGGGCTTGACTGGTCTGCACCTTGTTCTTTGAAGGTACCGCCGACTGTAAGACTGTGCCACTGGGGGGTATCTCCGGGCTTGTAGTCTTTGCTAAAGTTGTGTCTTCGTTTAGCGATAAGTCGTAGATTAGGGCCTGGTTAGCTTCTGCTTTTTCTACAGGCCCTTTCCTCTGGTCACCGGCAGCCTTCAATAGTTGAGTACGTCTAGTTGTAGCATAGCTAACCCAGGTAGCGTCGTCCCAGTTTACACACTCGGCACAGGTACTCTGCCTGTAGCATATCTGTGCCCTGCATTTAAAAGAGAAAGCATGTGAGTCCTTTACGGGCCAAAACTGACGACATGATTCACATCTCTTACTATTCCTGATAGTTTGGGTGACTACGTTAGCCATACTGAACTTACAGACCAAAAAAATAACCCTAGGGTGCGTCTATAAGAATCCAAAAGTTACTGTTTACAGGAGCTCTCTCAAAACAGGTCTTGTTTCCACGACTGCAAAGGAAAAAGAGTGATGGACATGCGCGGAGAGCACGCCACCTAGCGGACGATCGACGCAGCGATCAAGGGAGATAATTTTGTTTGCAGGAGATCTCCAAATGGAGGATATTGGCATTAAAGTGATAACAGGTGAAGATTTGAGACACAAACATGGAAGAAAAGCAAGGCCTGAACTTGGATATGGCTATAGTCATGATAGTGTGACTGTATGATTCTTCGTTCATTTGTTTTTTAATTGACCAATTTTATTTATAATATTTCTGTCTATTTTCTGAGAAGCTAATGTCACACATCCCTAAATAGTTTCAAGAGAATGTGCAAGAATAGAGCAGGCCTGGTCATATAAGGTGAGTGATCTCTCACGCTCGTACCAACACATGGCGCCCAAGTCATTTCAGGCCACCGATTTATCACTCGTCCAAAAGTTCAAATTTTCATTTATGTGGGCTCAAAAAAGTATCACTGGAGCCCACTTCCATTTTCAATAACTGAAGCAGGAAGTGCGATATTGGGTCATGCGCATATCTGTCTGCTCGTGATATTCTATGGGGCTTTAGCCATTGCTATGACTATGTGACTTCGAGGCGCGATGTTGGCGTGAGGACAGGCGAAGATGTTTCTGCATCGTCTATTAATTTTAATTCTATTCGCCATGGCTGCATCTATCAAACATGTCAAAGCTAAGGGAAGTTCGAACTGAAGACTTTCTTAAACTGGGGACCTGCGGTATCCAACATTGGATAAAAAGTAGAAACTGAAGTCGGAAAACAGTATGTGACACAAAACAACAGCATTTGTTCAGAAATTTTGTGAAAATTTCATTTGCTCTCCCAACTGCCTTTAGGCAATCTATTTTGAGGTGAGCGATTTGCTCGCCCCAAGGGATCCAGGAGACTGTTTCATCACTCCTCCAAATTTGCCTCATGACCACACCTGACAGAGGGAGTAGAATGATGAAATGTTTCCACATTCAGAAACTGTAACACAATGGAGCTCTTCCATTTTGAATACAATCACTGATTGGTCCATTTAAAACTTGAGCACTAAATCTGATATTTGTGGCTTTTGGAGAGAATTATTGTAAATTGCATAGAAAGCATAGAATGAACATATTGAATGACACTTTTTAGACAATGCCTTGGATTGTGCAGCCTGAAGACTGTAATAAGGAAAAAGTTCACACAATTAAAGCCAAATTCACACACAACATTTTCAGGAATTTGCCTTTAGTATGGTCTAAGTGATCAAATTAGAGATTTACTTCACCATTCTTTTCAACAATTTCAGCTCAATCCTGTCATCTTAAAACCTCATGAGATGAAAGAGGACAAATTTGAAATATTATTTTGGATAATTAACTCAGTTAATTTTGGATAATTAACCCAGTTAATTATTATCATGATTATTCAAATGTACATATACTCACTTGATCTTTGGTTTTTGATGAAGTACAGCTGCAATCTTTCTTTAAAAGATTTCTCATTTGTGAAAAACTCTACTCGAACTCTGCAAATACATAAAATGAACAGGAATTAAATATACATGTAATGTATGTATGTATGTACAAATGAGTGAGCGAACAAATATGATTTAACATCGCTTCCAGTAGTTTTCCAGTGTCATCATGACAGCGTGCCTGCATGCAACAGTTCGGTCCCAACATTTGCCATCTTTTTACAGTGCTGCCTAACCGAAACAGCATGCATGTTTTTGACATGCATGATACATCAGTAAGTCACATTACCCTGACACTGAGTCAACCAGTCCTTGATCTATCCTCTTAATGCTGAGCACCAAGCCAGGAAGCAACTAGTTGCCTTGTTTAAGTCTTATATATTTGACATGTGTAAGGGGTATGGTATAATTATGACAACATAACTATTTCATTATTGACTGGTCTGGGATCTCGGGTTCTAATTAGTCAACTTGATGTAACTTGACACATTTATAGTGAATGACACAGTCACATAATTGAAGTGAAACTGTCACCTCCATGAACAGACCATGCAAAGGTTTTCATAGTTTGCTTTTTTTTATTCTTCATGGGCCATTTAATGATCGAAATATCAGCCTAGCTACTTCATTTGGTTTTATCTGAAGTATTTTGTCTCCTGGTAGCTTTTCAAAAGTGCTTCGAAGTTGGTATCTCAAGCCCGGCCGATTTCAGAAATCAAATCCGCATCGCTTATCTGCCCTTGTTTGACGCTGATTTGTGACGTCACATCAGACCACCTGGCCGGTCGTTAATACTTGTAACTTTCAGTCTCCGGGCGGCTGATCTGACGTGATGTCACAATCAAGGAAAGATAAGCGATGACGTTTGGCAAATCTGAATTCAGCTGGGCTAGGTGTACCAACTATTAAAAAGATTCTAGCAGACAAGGTCATTCAAATTAATCCAAGTGGAGATACTGGTATTTCTATCACTATTCAATCTATATTAAATGTAAAATGGAGAATTTAAAAACCTTTGCATTTCACCTTTAATAAACTCCATGAACAGACAATGACTAACATTCTGAATTGTTATCAAATTGTAGAAGCAGTTTCTCGTTCTTAAGGAGAGTAATCAAAGAGTAATCACTCTCCCTCTCCATCAACTTTCTCTCCAGGAGAGTTATTAATCACTCTCCTGGAAAATGAAAATGCATAGGAGAGTAATACCGACAAGAGTGAATCACTCTCACAATATAAAATCTAGGAGAGTGATCAACAGCTCTTGTAAAACTAGTGACTGTAACCATGGTAACTACCACATTTTGAAAAAAAATAGCTTACAAAGACTATTTTCAGACATAAGCTAATGCTGCACTTTACATCAATTTAATGGATATCTCCCCAACTGATACAATTGAAAAATGTAAAAAAAAAAAATAAAAAAATAAGTGAAATCTTGTTATAAGAAAAATACGAAGCTGCGCATCTGAAAACCCCTCGGCTGTGGGCGCCAGCCATTCATAATGTATTCAATTTAAAACAAGACTTCAGGAACACCAAGCAGTCAAGTAACAAATATACAGATTATGAAAAATTTTGCCATTAGAAATGGCCTCAAACGTTTCCGTCCAATCAGAGAAACCGGTATTCATTACATAAGTCTGTTGATGCATCGACGATGTATACCAAATTTTACATCGAACATTTGAAAATTATCTGAGATAGAGATCCCTAATGATTTCGCATAAATTAAAGATGGCTGCCCATCCTTCCCACCACTCAGAGAAACTGATGTGGTTATTCATTGCAAGTCTCTTGATACATAGATTCTGTATACCAAGTTTCATATAGAACACTGAAATGGTATCAAAGATAAACATCATTAAAGATTTTGCATAAATTAAAGATGGCCACCAAGGTTTCCGCCCAAGCAGAAAAACCAGAACTGTCTATTGATACATCGATGATGTATACCAAATTTTACATTGAGCACTTGAACCGTATCAGAGATATAGATCATTAATGATTTCGCATAAAATAAAGATGGCCGCCCATCCTTCCCGCCACTCAGAGGAACCGATGTGGTTATTCATTGCAAGTCTCTTGATACATCGATGCTGGATACCAAGTTTCATATAGAACACTGAAATGGTATCAAAGATATATATCATTGAAGATTTTGCATAAATTAAAGATGGCCGCCAAGGTTCCGCCCAATCAGAAATGCCAGAACTGTCATTTATCGTAAGTCTATTGATGCTTCGATGATATATACCAAATTTTACATCGAGCACTCGAACAGTATCAGAGATAGAGATCATTAATGATTTTGCATAAATTAAAGATGGCCGCCCATCCTTCCCGCCACTCAGAGGAACTGATGTGGCTATACATTGCAGATCTCTTGATACATCGATGCTGTATACCAAGTTTCGTATAGAACACTTGAATGGTATCAGAGATATATATCATTGAAGATTTTGCATAAATTAAAGATGGCCGCCAAGGTTTTTCACCGAATCAGGGAAACTGGTTTGGTCATTCCTTTGAAGTTTCTTGATGCATCGATGATCTATACCAAGTTTCACACTGAACAGAGAAATGGTACCTAAGATACACAAGATTAATGATTTCGCATAAATTAAATATGGCCGCCAAAGTTGCCAACCAATCAGGTCCAGATTCAATAGGGTTCTGGGTCATGAGCATATGGATGTGCAGTGCAAGTTTGGGGTGCCTAGGATAAGTCGTTCTAAAGATATCTTGGTAACAAGAAAGCTGTGATGGTTTCGCATAAATTAAAGATGGCCGCCAAAGTTTCTAACCAATCAGGTCCAGATTCAATAGGGTTCTGGGTCACAAGCATACGGGTGTGCACTGCAAGTTTGGTGTGCCTAGGGTAAGTCGTTCTGAAGATATCTTGGTAACGAGAAAGGTGTGACGGACAGACGGACGGAGAGACGGACAGACGTACATGACGACAATACCAAAAGGTTACACAGTAACATTATTCCAGTAAACAAAAATATATATTTGTTTATCGACACAACTGTTTATTGACAAAACCACCAGATGTTGACCGCCTCACATGAAAAACTATCACACAACATGCACAGTGTCTGGTAAAACAACAGAACTTGCTGTGCCTGGACAAATTGTGCAACCTTTAATTCTGGTCACGCAAAATACTTTTGCGTGACCCCTTTTGGTAGAACACTGTCATTCCAGCATGAATCTCTAATTTGATTTGTCCAGGACCGAAACTTGAGAGTGATCGATTTCATGGTTATAAAATTGTTGAAATTCAATAAACCGACCACTCTGCCATACTTCAGCGGTTTGTGCGTAAACAAACACGATCAACAGACTTATTGTACATGTAAATGGACGAGTTGGCTTAGTATTTGTCCAATATAAAGTCTACACATTTTTTCATCATACATTGTACAACATGTACAATGCACAAGCGATAAATATTATTTCATCATGGATTTCATCTCAACTCAAATATAACAATTGAATGATGTACATTGTAACAAAGCATCAATATCAGATTTGGTTGATCAAACATACAACTTATATTCGATATTCCAAGCGAGGCAGACATGCTGGTGAATACATCTAATTCACAGCATATATACATTGTACATGTGCAGTACAATTTTATAAAAATCGACATATCGAAAAAATGTATAATACATAGATGCAAGTACACGTGTATATATATTTGTATAATATGAGAACCGACATTGAATTTATGGTTAAAGCAGGTTCAGTGCTTCTCGCCAAGAAAAAAGATGGTAGGGTTTGGAATAAAACTTGGAACGTTCGACAAATACTGCTTTGAATATTTTATGATGTCACTTTCGGAGATGTGCGGTCAGGCGAGAATCCTGTCTGAAAATCTAAAAGGTGGCTGAGCAGGTAGTACATTTTCTTATTACGCTCCAGTGATGTGGTTGGTTCATGTAATTACATACAGATGAACAGACTGTAGCATGTAAATATACATGTACCTACAGTGATAGCATATTGTACAATCTAGATAAACCATGTATGTATATAAAGGCCATTGTCACTTGATTGTCACTTGATTGGTTGTTTAGCATGACCTTGATTTTTTCAATACACATGCTAGATGCTATAATTATTTATTATTAATTATTAAATTGTGAACCAATTGTATACAAATATGAAGAAAATGTGTAAGTTTTACTCATGAAAATTTAAATCCCTGACATCTATTTTAATTATTTGCCCTCAAAATATAGATGAGGGCTGTTCATGCTAAACAACCAATAAAGTGACAATGGCCTAAGGGAAATACCATCTAGTAGGTTGGGGAAGTCCAGGAAAACTTAATGCGATCGGTTTGATAGTTTCCTCCCAGACGCTGTACATAATAAACCAATCACAACAATTTCCATCTTTTCAACTTGACATTGTTTGACGTCAACTGTATCTTGATAGTTTAGAGATCTTTACAACTTTGCTGGAGACAGTCTTTGATATTTTCTGACATCTGCCTCATTTAAAATTTCAGGAGCATGCACATCTTTTGAACTTTCTAGACAAGAGTGTTTTAATCAAACAGACAAACAGCCTGTCTGGTTAATGTACGATGCCATATTTGGATATTGTTTCTCCAAGCTTTCATATATATTAATCTTGTCTAATTGCAAGTGGCATTATTTGTAAGCTGTTTCTCTCAGATATCCAGATGATTGGCTAACAGATGTAGTTTGAAATTTGAACGGGATTTCAAACCCATCAGTGGCTATTTCCGTCCAACAAGATTTCGGTCCAGTAGACCCAGAAATGATGAAAATTTGTCCGAGCGAATGGAACTTTGTATGTAGGTGAGGATTATTTCAAGAATGCAAAAACTGGATGGGGCGAGCACCAGGATTTGAGGTCCATGCACAAGGTATTGGCCCCGAGCACATGGAAATAGATCGATGGACAAGGAACTGAGGATCGTGCGTGGATGAGTTCGCCAGGCCCGATATGGTCATGACTATACGGTTTGATCTTGTCATGATTCAGTGCTGTGAGGCAGCGGCTTGGACAAAGGTGTTAGCCAGCTGCCACAACCCGGGAATCAAAGAAAGCAGGACGTAACAGGTGCTAATGCATATTACATGTAGCATATTATATCCAGTCTAATGTCAGAGGCAGTATTTGCTATTCCAACACCTTCAAAGCAGACCCTCATGAAACATTGATCAGCCATCAGATGGCCCTCAGCAAATTTACACTGTAGCGAAACGCCTGTCAGACATGTCAGATTGATATCTTCATTAAGATATAGCTAGCTATCAGAGTATCACATATGAACTTGCTGGGTGCTAAGTTTAATATTACTGACCAGTTAGCATGTCAAGACAAACATGACGGATGAAGAAAATAGGAAAGAATGCACACTGCACATTTATCAACCTAAAATCCTAATATAAATGGCAATTTTGCATATCTGTAGACAGATATTTCACCATACATCACTCGCCACCACTGTATCCAAGGGCGGGTGTCACACTTTTTCATTACGTGCATGCAATAGGATAATCCCTCTAACATTTCAATACCCTATCAAAATTCAAATCACTCTCAACTTTGGGAGCAAAATTTTATCGGCTGTTCTAATGAATTCGATCGCCCTCTAATAGAAATAATTGATTACATGTATGCAAGCTTTTGAACCATTTTGTCAACTTCCTGTACTAATAAATTTGATCACCCCCAGAATTTTGTGGTTTAAGAAAGTCAACTTTCTGCGATATACGGTATAGGTGGTATGTATTTTGTTAATTCATGCAGCATTGCAAACTAAGGCACAACTACTCAAGAATAGCATGTCATTGATTGATTAGGCCATTCATAATAATATTTGTGTTTCCTGTAACAGACTTGGAAAATTGACAGTAGGTGGGTAGGTACATGTAGGGGGCTTTTTTCTTCTTTTTTCTTTTTGAATTATTTATCCCTGCCCTGTATTTGAAGAAGAGGACACCACGAATAATAGTATTTTCGTAGTCTAAAGTACTATAAATCTGTTGGAATTGCCTTTTTATAGTCAACGTGCAGCAGCCGACCTGAAGTACATGTAGCACAACATGACTGAGAAAAGAATCTCCCCTTACACTTTTACAGCACATTGCTGGTTAAAACTGTGATATGAAATTTATATGACCAAAAAAATAAAGTGCTGACAGCAATTTTTTTATACGGCAATAAATAGGAGTCGGGTTATAGTAAACACAATATTATTATGGCTGGCCTTTGGATCTTATTTACCGCTGTAATCATGAGTTGTTCGCGAATAAAATACGATAGAAATTTTGAAAAAAACCTCAATATCCTATATGCAATGAGATGACGTATAATGTACTACATGCAAAGAGTACCAGAGATAACAGCATTATGAACCAAGGACAAAATAAATTGCATTTGCAAAAACAGCCGTTATGAATCGCTCGTCTCTAAATATACATCTAGTACTACTGGTCAATTTCCTAATATGATAATCTCCATTAAGGTCCTCGACGCTTCTCCGGATGTCGTATCGTGTCGATAACCCGACCACATGCGGAATGTGTCAAATGTGATTTACTTTGTCCATTGACTCATGCATATCTGAAGATTGACTTTTAGTTATCGCAATAAGCAGCTGAGTTGCTTGCGAGGACAATATTACCTATGGTTCTTTTAGCGAGAGAAAACAGTGGAAGTCTGATCATCCAAGTGACATTGCACTGACGTGAGAGTAGCCTCCAACCCAATACACTGGAATACGCTACATGTATGCAAAAGTCTCACTCATCTTTCTGATTAAATTTCTTCCAACAAACATGACAAAAGGACAATAATATTTGGTGTTTCTGCTTCAAATATTTACAGACTCTTCTTCTTGTATCCAATCACTTTAAGTATGACACACACTGCGGGAAGAAATGATCTTCAGAGAGTGTCGAAGTCAGTCATGCAAGCGCAGAGCGGTTATTTTCATAATAATAAGTGCTCAGATAGACATGTACACCTCCAAATTATTGACCAATGAACTAATCTGGAAATGTCTTCGAACCAGAAGAGGTCAGGGGGACGTCGTGAGCCCTTCTGGTCTGCAAATCTAGTAAGGTTTGTAAACTGTGAATTGTCAGTACCGGTACATGTACACTGCGATTATCAGGAGGGACAAAAATTGAAAGCAAGAGATATTCCAGTGGTCATGGTGGTGGTAATTCAGTTGTCATGGTTGTGTGCACACTTCGTATTGACCTGAATGATCTGCATTCTCCATAATGCAGGTCCCTATACTCCGTACCTCTGTACCAGGCCCTGCAGCAGCTTTTAGTCTGGCAGATTATGGCTTTACTGTGAGTCATTACTAGACCCCAAGGAGAACCTGTGTATCAAAATTGAGAAAGATCAATGCAGTAGTTCCTGAGAAATCGTGATAAAGTTTCATGGGGGGAAATACAAGATGGCCGCCTTGTGGCCATATTGGATTTTCGGTTTCGGACCGAAAAAGACATCTTGCACAACTAGACCCCAAGGGGAACCTGTGTACCAAATTTGAAAAAGATCCATGAAGTAGTTCCTGAGAAATCGCGGTAACAAGGTTTCATGGGGAAATCCAAGATGGCTGCCTGGTGGCCATATTGGATTTTCGAATCAGATCAGAAAAGGTTTCTTGCACAACTAGACCCCAAGGAGAACCTGTGTACCAAATTTGAAAAAGATCCATGAAGTAGTTCCTGAGAAATCGCGGTAACAAGAATTGTTTACGGACGGACTGATGACGGACGACGGACCACGGACGAAAAGTGATTTGAACAGCCCACCATCTGGTGATGGTGGGCTAATAAACTTCATGAACAGACAATGACTAACATTCTGAATTGTACCAAATTGTAGAAGCAGTTTCTCGTTTTTAAGGAGAGTAATCACTCTCCCTCTCCATCAACTTTCCCTCCAGGAGAGTTATTAATCACTCTCCTGGAAAATGAAAATGTATAGGAGAGTAATACCGACAAGAGTGAATCACTCTCACAATATAAAATCTAGGAGAGTGATCAACAACTCTCATAAAACTAGAGACTGTAACTACAACATTTTGAAAAAATAGCTTACAAAGACTATTTTCAGACATAAGCTAATGCTGCACTTGACATCAATTTAATGGATATCTCCCCAACTGATACAATTGAAAAATGTAAAAAAAAAATAAGTGAAATCTCGTTATAAGAAAACGAGAGATCCTGAAGGATCTTGGCGCCCACCATTGTCCGATATTTGTAAGCTAATGACTAGAGGATATTTTTGTCCATTGTTACTAAGAACAAACGATTGATTTGTAATTTTGTTTACAGAAATTCGATTCTGAGCGAAAAAGATCGGAAAAGGGACACTGAAGAACACCAAGATATAATCTAAGTTTCAGGAGTTTCAAGATTTCTAGAAACTGTACTTATGTCGGTTGTTATAATACAAGAGAAATGAGCAAAGTTAGTCTGAAAGTGAATGTACATGTACGGAGGATCCTTCGCCTTTGTATTTTTTTTTTTATTTTTTTTTTTGCACGTGTCATCATTGGGTACTGGAAGCGAGGACCAACCTCTTTGACACTTTGGCATGAGCTATGAAACATACTTAAGAATTTATAATTAGGAACGAATGCTAATTCTGTTCTGTTTACTGGGCTAGTTTTACCATGCTCGAAAATAGTAAGATGGTACAATACTTAATACTGAAGGGATCCGGCCCGCGCAGTAATGTTGAAACTTCGAAAGTGCCTGAATCCTGATTATCTCCTTTGGATTGAAACATGCAGTAGTCTACAGTTGTCGAGTTGTGGCATTGAGTCACAAAAGTGACGTCCCTTCATGTAGCCGACCCGCCGGCAGACGAAAGGGTGGAGCAGTTCACTTGCTACTGTATGGACTGAAGAAAACTGATTTAAAATTTGAAGAAATACATTTTAATTCCGAATTATTTGAACTCCTTGATATGGAGGGTGAAGGTATGGATATTCTCTATAGTCAGTATATAGAATATGCCCCACCGTTTGATCTGCCGACTCTTGTGATGCAATGATACAACTCGAGAATACCGTATTAATTTGAAGAGTAACTTGGATTTTCGAATTGGGCCAAAAAGGTATCTTGCACTACTAGGCCCCATGTGGGACCTGTGTATCAAATTTCAGAAATATCCATGAAATATTTCCTGAGAATTCACGATAACAATGTTTCAAGGGGAAATTCAAGATGGCCGCCTTGTGGCCATATTGGATTTTCGATTCGGACCGAAAAGGGTATCTTGCACAACTAGACCATAAAGGGAACCTGTGTACCAAATTTGAGAAAGATCCATGCAGTACTTCCTGAGAAATCACGATAACAAAGTTGCATGGGAAAATCCAAGATGGCCGCCTGTTGGCCATATTGGATTTTCGAAGACCGTAAAAGGTATCTTGCACAACTAGACGACAAGGAGAACCTGTGTACCAAATTTAACAAAGATCCATGCAGTAGCTCCTGAGAAATCACAATAACAATGTTTCATTGGGTAATCCAAGATGGCCGCCTGATGGACATATTGGATTTTGGAATCGGACCAGAAAAGGTATCTTACACAACTGGACCACAAGGGGAACCTGCCCTTACGAAATGGAAGTATACCCGCAGTAGAATAGAAGTACAGTGGCAGTAGCAGCTGAAAGTATAATGGCAGTATGACAGAAGTATATACTGCCAGCATACTTCCATGAGATTGTTTTTCTCAAGACAATTGGTTGTATGTTAGACTGAATTTGTGAGTTGTAGAAGTGTTGCAGAAGTATGGTAGAATCATGGTGGCAGTATGCTGACATTATGTTAATTAAGCTGCTGTAACCCTTCACAGAAGTATGGAGGCAGTGTTATGGCAGAGGGCTGGCAGCATAGACAGAAGTATATGGCCAGTATAGTAGCAGTATGGTAGAAGTATAGTGGAAGTATGACTGCAGTATGCTGACATTATGTTAATTAAGCTGCTGTAACCCTTCACAGAAGTATGGCGGCAGTGTTATGGCAGAGGGCTGGCAGCATAGACAGAAGTATATGGCCAGTATGGTAGAAGTAGAGTGGAAGTGTGCCTGCATCATAGTGGCAGTAGACAGGTTGAAGTATAGCAGCAGTATAAGATTGCCCCGTATACAAAGTGTGGCCTTCAGGAAAAATTGACACATGCATGTATCATACACACATGAATGGTGGATATTACTACATTATAACATGGACATATGATGTATTATAACATGGTAGGCCTAAACATGTTGTAATTAAACTGATTGCCCTGGCTGATACCGCCCCCTATATTCTCACCATGATAAATTTTAGATCAGACATGCCATAATGTTGGCCTCAGTATGTTTGAAAAATATACAGTATTGGAAAAATATGGGGAATGTAATGAAAGGGGAATTCTTCCCATTGGCATCTAATATATTAATGCTACTTACATGCATCAGTTCATGAACAAAGCTGTACAGAGAAAAGAGGCATACTGCATAGATCTGCTCTCCATGTGCGATACACAGCAACTGTGTGCTCACTGGAGGGAAATTCAGTTGACCTGTTTTTTAAATTAATGAGGAATTCCTATCCCAGCATTCCTCTCACTGAAGTATAGCAGCAGTATAGTTTCAAGTCAAAAGCCTTTTTTGATAAGGACAAGTTGTAGCAGTATAACAGCAGTATACACCTGATATATTCAAATTTGCTAAAGTATTGGCAGTATACCAGAAGTATAGAATTGACATTTTATGTGATCAAGTTGTAGAAGTATAGCAGCAGTACACAAAGCAAGAGTGTAAGTGCCAGAAGTATAGTGGTAGTATAAAGAAAAGAGCTGAAATTGCACAGAGTTTCAGAAGTATGACCGCAGTAGAGGGGAGGTCTGTGGAAGTATAGTGGCAGTGTATACTTCCACAGAAGTATATACTGCTCTTCCGTAAGGGTGTGTATCAAATTTGAGGAAGATCCAGGCAGTACTCCTTGAGAAATCATGATAACAAAATCTCATGGGGAAGTCTAAGATGGCCGCCTGGTGACCATATTGGATTTTCGAGGTCCGAAAATGGCATCTTGCATATGGAGACCCTAAGGGAAACCTGTGTACCAAATTTGAGAAAGATCCATGCAGTAGTTCCTGAGAAATGACGATAAAGTTTCATGGGGAAATCCAAGATGGCTGCCTGGTGGCCATACTGGATTTTCAAATCGGACCAGGAAAGTTATCTTGCACCACTAGACACCAAGGGGAACCTGTGTACCAAATTTGAGAAAGATCCATGCAGTAGTTCCTGAGAAATCGCGATAACAAGGTTTCATGGGGAAATCCAAGATGGCTGCCTGGTGGCCATATTGGATTTTCGAATCGGACCAGAAAAGGTATCCTGCACAACCAGACCCCAAGGGGAACCTGTGTACCAAATTTGAGAAAGATCCATGCAGTAGTTCCTGAGAAATCGCGATAACAAGGTTTCATGGGGAAATCCAAGATGGCTGCCTGGTGGCCATCTTGGATTTTCGAATCGGACCAAAAGGGTATCTTGCACAACTAGACCTCAAGGGGAACCTGTGTACCAAATTTGAGGAAGATCCATGCAGTAGTTCGTGAGAAATCACGATAAGGTTTCATGGGGAAATCCAAGATGGCTGCCTGGTGGCCATATTGGATTTTCGAATCGGACCAAAAAAGGTTTCTTGCACAATTAGACCCCAAGGGGAACCTGCGTAACAAATTTGAGAAAGATCCATGCAGTAGTTCCTGAGAAATCGCGATAAGGTTTCATGGGGAAATCCAAGATGGCTGCCTGGTGGCCATATTGGATTTTCGAATCGGACCAGAAAAGGTATCTTGCACAACTAGACCCCAAGGGGAACCTGTGTACCAAATTTGAGAAAGACCCATGCAGTAGTTCCTGAGAAATCGCGATAACAGGGTTTCATGGGGAAATCCAAGATGGATGCCTGGTGGCCATATTGGATTTTCGAATCGGACCAGAAAAGGTATCTTGCACAACTAGACCCGAAAGGGAACCTGTGTAACAAATTTGAGAAAGATCCATGCAGTAGTTCCTGAGAAATCACGATAACAAGGTTTCATAGAGAAATGCAAGATGGCTGCCTGGTGGCCATATTGGATTTTCGAATCGGACCAAAAAGGGTATCTTGCACAACTAGACCCCAAAGGGAACCTGTGTACCAAATTTGAGAAAGATCCATGCAGTAGTTCCTGAGAAATCGCGATAACAAGGTTTCATGGGGAAATCCAAGATGGCTGCCTGGTGGCCATGTTGGATTTTCGAATCGGACCAAAAAAGGTATCTTGCACAACTAGACCCCAAGGGGAACCTGTGTACCAAATTTGAGAAAGATCCATGAAGCAGTTCCTGAGAAATCGCGATAACAAGGTTTCATGGGGGAAATCCAAGATGGCTGCATGGTGGCCATATTGGATTTTCGAATCGGACCAAAAAGGGTATCTTGCACAACTAGACCCCAAGGGGAACCTGTGTACCAAATTTGAGAAAGATCCATGAAGCAGTTCCTGAGAAATCGCGATAACAAGGTTTCATGGGGAAATCCAAGATGGCTGCCTGGTGGCCATATTGGATTTTCGAATCGGACCAGAAAAGGTGTCTTGCACAACTAGACCCCAAGGGGAACCTGTGTACCAAATTTGAGAAAGATCCATAAAGTAGTTCCTGAGAAATCGCGATAACAAGAATTGTTGACGGACGAACGGACGACGGACCACGGACGAAAAGCGATTTGAATAGCCCACCATCTGGTGATGGTGGGCTAAAAAGGTTACACAGTAACATTATTGCAGTAAACAAAAATATATATATTGTTAATATCGACACAACTGTTTATTGACAAAACCCCCAGATGTTGACTGCCTCACATGAAAACTGCCACACAACATGCACAGTGTCTGGTAAAACAACAGTTGCTGTGCCTGGACAAATTGTGCAACCTTTAATTCTGGTCACGCAAAATACTTTTGCGTGACCCCTTTTAAACACTGTCATTCCAGCATGAATCTCTAATTTGATTTGTCCAGGACCGAAACTTGAGAGTGATCAATTTCATGGTTATAAAATTGTTGAAATTCAATAAACCGACCACTCTGCCATACTTCAGCGGTTTGTGCGTAAACAAACACGATCAACAGACTTATTGTACATGTAAATGGACCAGTTGGCTTAGTATTTGTCCAATATAAAGTCTACACATTTTTTCATCATACATTGTACAACATGTACAATGCACAAGCGATAAATATTATTTCATCATGGATTTCATCTCAACTCAAATATAACAATTGAATGATGTACATTGTAACAAAGCATCAATATCAGATTTGGTTGATCAAACATACAACTTATATTCGATATTCCAAGCGAGGCAGACATGCTGGTGAATACATCTAATTCACAGCATATATACATTGTACATGTGCAGTACAATTTTATAAAAATCGACATATCGAAAAAATGTATAATACATAGATGCAAGTACATGTGTATATATATTTGTATAATATGAGAACCGACATGGAATTTATGGTTAAAGCAGGTTCAGTGCTTCTAGCGAAGAAAAAAGGTGGTAGGGTTTGGAATAAAACTTTGAACGTTCGACAAATACTGCTTTGAATATTTTATGATGTCAGTTTCGGAGATGTGCGATCAGGCGAGAATCCTGTCTGAAAATCTAAAAGGTGGCTGAGCAGGTAGTACATTTTATTATCACGCTCCAGTGATGTGGTTGGTTCATGTAATTACATACAGATGAACAGACTGTAGCATGTAAATATACATGTACCTACAGTCTAGGGTTTCATTAGGAGCCGGTCACCGGCGACTCGCAGCCGTCTACTCGCCCACAAAACGGCCATGGTTGCCGTCTACTTTTGGGCTAAGAAAAATAATTTTCACTGTCAGTAGTCCCAATCGCATTGTGTTGATTGATGGCAATACCGACGGGTCAACTGCTATATCCAATAAAGACAGCTAGTTTTGCAATCTTTTAACCGAACATATGACAGAATAGAAAACTTGCGGGAAAATCTCGACAACCAAAATGCACCTCCCTACGCAAAAGAGTTCTTCCATTATTGGTACTGACGTGTCAAAACGCCTTTAAAAAATGCCTAGAACGAATTCTGGTTTCGCGAAGTAGCGCTTTCCATTTATTTAATTGCTCGTATTGGGCCGGCTGTGTTGGTACCTGTGTTTCGGGTCAGCCGCCCGCATTGAATTTACCGATATTACGTGTGTATGGTGTAACATGCGCGTTGATTATTTCTGAACAATCCTGTATTCAAACTTGACGACGGTTAGGCCCTTCAATTCAGCAATTTGACCACGTGAAACGATCATAATGCTACGTAGGATATTCCATTCCTTTTCTTCCGTTAAAAGCCCACAAAGCCAAGATAGAACAAATTTGAATGAGGGTGTTGTGAAAATTATATACGAGGCCAACAGGGGCAACACAGTAATTAACACACAAACCCGTAATACGGCAACGTATTTTTGAAACCCCCTTCGATTGCCTCTTGCTGGTGAATGGTGCATCCCCACACACAGCTGAATCTGGGCTTCAGAAGGGACAAAGTATCCCCCAGGCAGGCAATTCTATGTTGTTACAGACGATCTCATTTGCATATGAATACGTGTCATTTCTAGTCTGGGTGAAACTTGCATGCTGCACGTGACGTCGTTTACAAGGCATCACCACAACCTGTAACCATCTGGGCCATCTATACGCGGTAAGACTGACCCTGGGATCGTGTGTATCCATTTCAGACTACTTTCGGCAACTGCTGGAGGGAATTTCCAGAAATCAATACGTGACTTTGTCAGCCAATCAGCTAAAATCTACCGACGTAACCCCAACGTAACCCACCATTTTCCAGTCATGTGATGATCTACTTGTTCAAAATTACAGACCTACCATACCTCTTGGATGATACGAAAGTTATTCATACCTATATATTTTGTAAGCCCAGGCAATATCTGTTTCCTGGGTATGTATGGAAACCTGTAATTTATCAGAGTTTTCGAGTCTGTTCTCCGCCGGATGAAGGCCGAACAGAATCCGGTAAAACACCGGATATCGCTCCGCGATAATGGAGACACACGATTCGCAAGCCATCTTATGGATGGCGAAGTGTACGCAAATGGGCATCACCAATCTGCACAAGTGCAGGTAATTGCCTCTGCTGGTAACCTAATCATCCCGCACACCCCTATCCTGACTTTGGATTCTTCCATTTCGCGTAGTTTTGTCTGAAGGATAAGCTGTGAAGTGTGGCAAAGACTATTAAAACAAACTTCACAGTTGCACATGCTAAAAATAAACGCCTATAAACACATTCCTACACCTCCAGGTAAATGGGGACACAGATTGTTACATTGATGAGGGGAGTCCGGACTCAAAACAATGTAGCCATTGACAATTTAAATATCAAAGGAGAGCCGGTCAAGGCTTGGATTTTCAGTTGGAAATTGAGGGGCTCTGAGGGGTTATACTATTACGTCGTGCGATATGAACACATCAATCATTTCAAGTTTGTTTCATATAAAGTGGACTTTAATGTTGATAATAATAAAAATACGGCATGTTTCTCGTACATGCTATTAGATATGTTTGTGATCTTCATGTTTTAATGCACAAACAAATAATGCTTGAGAAATGTACTCCAGATTTCTTATCGATCATCCAGAGCTTTATTCATCAAAATACGATAATAAAATCAAAGTTATATGTACATCTGTCCAAAATTACAAGCATCTGGTCCGTCATGGCTTTTCGTGATGGCCACTTTCGACGTCAAATAATGGTCGGTTGATTATTGTCCGCTTCACCTAAAAATATAACGAATAACAAGGTGTGTAATAAATTGAAACGATAATGTTAAACTGAGGTTTCAAATGCTGTTGTGTCAGGGATACTGCCTGCCAGAAAAATCTAGAATGGTGTGCAGAAAACGCCACGTAGACGTATGCGAATGCATCATGCTTTTCCCATACGGAGAATCTAGTTGCTGTGAAGAAATCGGATGCAATTCACTAGCACACAATACAACTTGATATCCCGGAGAACGTCACCGACAAAGTTTGAACTCTGCCCCCTTCCAGGGCCTCATGTGTAGCGGCCCAAGCGCCTCACACAGCCTCGCACACGATCAATACAGTGCAGGTCGGAAAGGTCAAAGAGGGACAGCGAGGGGTTTACCATATACGATGAACAAATATATTAACATTGAAGATCTGTCAAATTTGCTACTCAAAATAATAATGTGTGACTTTCCATCACAACGAAGTCTTTATTTACGTCTTATACTTCTAGTAATTCAAATGGGCTTAATTCAGCAACTTTTCCATCATAAGGAAGTCTTTATTCGTCAATCAAATTTCTTCAAAATACGAACATTTCAAGGAGCATAATTCATTCACTTGTTCACAAAATTCACCCGATTATTGTATCGTTCTTAACGATGTTTGGTCGCATCAGACTTTTAATAAAACAAAATCAGTATTGCGATATTTCTTTGCCGAAGTTTTATATAGTTCTCGTTTTCTTCAAAAAAAAAACAAGAAAAAAAAACAAGAAAAAAAAACGAAAGCTCATGCAAAATAAATACAGTGCAGTCTCAAAAGTGCTGCCTTTTTGAGTTTTTTTTGTTCTAATAAGAGTCTGTACCATAGCTGTACTGTGAGCCCTTCAGCAAATTCTGACGGCTATCAATAAGCCATACTGATTTGAACGCTCGAAAAAGAACGTTCATTTTCTGACGCTCCTTTTTCTGACGGGGTAGTGTTCATTTTCTGACTGTCGAACGTTCGTTTGCTTGGAGAAAAAACATGAGTACCTGTTCATTTTCTGACACATTCTTTTAGTTTGAACGTCAAAACTTTTGACACGCTCCCTAACAGAGTTTTGTGCCCTTGCGAACTGAGTCAGCTTAAAAAAATTTTTTACCGACTTCAAACTTTTTTTTCCCAACGGATTTTTGGGGTCGGTCGGGTTACGGGAAACAGGACTATTATTATGGACGGCCTTATTAGGCGATTTTGTGGGGAATTTACTAACCAAAGATCTAAAACTTTCGCGTCTTCCGCATTACATTTTCGATAAAACACCATCGATCTTTATTTCGTCGACTGTAACGCAAATCATGCTTCCTCGGCATGGTAAATATAGGGAACCCAGTTCAATCACATAATATTGTGGAGCTATATGGTTCCCGACTCGCACAATGGTGAGGTCACTGTCCAGAGAAATGATATAAAAGTCGGATTCATCGACACGATGGAAAAGGACCGCGCATGTTTTGGAGAATTAAACAAATTAGTCGGGCAGAGATTCTGTAAACAACATATTGTCTTTCAATAATATCTTTTAATATTTAGTGCGAGTAAATATTTATACAATGGAACGAAAGAAATATACGGATTTCACAAATGAAAATGGTCTTGTTGATTCGAGTGTGTTCTCAGTCGCGGTTTTGCATACACCCTTACTTTAATATGTTCAGCACGCGTCGGCCGCCATGATGGACATCGGGGTGGAGGCGGAGAAATATATCTGTCTTAAAATTGCCTCAAGCAAACCCAAGGAAACGTATTTGGATTGGAGGGGGGGGGTGGCAGTTAATGAAAAAATAACGTTCAAACATTTAGTCCAGCAAATCCAAGTGGCGGGAAATCAAATAATCGGTGATCCGGTACAACTTCCCAGCTCAAATGAAAATGTCAAAATCAAATATAATTTTTTTTGCTGCCGTGTTTTTCATTTCGTGTTGAGTTTATGATTTGTGTTGTGTTGACCTCCCTCCCTCATTGAATTTTCATCAGCAGCTGACCTGAAACATAGGTTCAAACACAGTCGGCCTAATATACCGAGACTGTCGTAAACACGTTTCGTAAAGCCGTCTCTTGTACCGTCCATTCGAAGACCACTGCTGTGCCACCTGTTGTACAAAGTTCAAGGGATTCCCCATAAACTGACCAATGAAACAGCTCACCAATTACCAATATACGAGTTGTCAGAGCATTTCAATCATAGCTCTCTAGATTTGTATCTAATACCGCTTATGCCGGTGCTAGGGGCCGTGTGGTCATATCACCCAAGTTACCACATGAACAGGTACAATAAAAGCGTAGCTGAGATACAACACATATCAAGAATCGTTAGATTCTTGGTATGTGCTTTAGAATAGGTTAACCGGAAGACTATACTGTGAAGTCATGTGGCTCTGCCAGTATGTCGGCACCTCTTCCCACTTTCCTTATATGTGTTGTAATTTTTACCTGTATATGGCGAGATTCTGCTGGTGGACGTTTCGTCCCCGAGGCCCGCCCCCTGTACAGACCTTTGGTCTTTGATATATGTTGGCATTTGTGGGAAGTTGATGCTGGGTCGACATCGGGCCTTACAGACTAGTCTTTTGTGTTAAATGCCGTCATTTACATCTGACGACGATACAGCTCACCAATCTCCAATGTACGAGTTGTCACAGCGAAACAGCTCACCAATTACCAGTATACGAGTTGTCAGAGCATTTCCATCATAGCTCTCTAGATTTGTATCTAATACCGCTTATGCCGGTGCTAGGGGCCGTGTGGTCATATCACCCAAGTTACCACATGACATGCATGAACAGGTACAATAAAAGCGTACCTGAGATACAACACATCAAGAATCGTTAGATTCTTGGTATGTGCTTTAGAATAGGTTAACCGGAAGACTATACTGTGAAGTCATGTGGCTCTGCCAGTATGTCGGCACCTCTCCCCACTTCCCTTATATGTGTTGTAATTTCTTGGGAATCCTCTAAGCGAGATCATTAACTTTTCCAGCCGGAGCTCGGGAAGGAAATTCTGTGATCTCAATTCCATAGTTTGTCTGATGGCAAAAACAGTAAATAACAACAAACTGGACATTCGCAATGTAATCTAACGAAATATGCACTGAGAAGTGAAGAATTATAACTATTCGTATGCAAACTAGATATCGATTTTCACGCGGAGTTCTCAAATCAAACGGAAATATGTTCACCATAAACCCCCTTTCGTTGCTCGAGAACGAGACAACCGCACAATAAATTAATAATAAACTATGTTTTTGTTACATGTTGTTGCTACATGTTGTATGATATATAATATCCCCAATCAATCATCTATACCTTGGACCATTTTGATTTTTCAGGTATAGAAGTGAGAATAAAATGTCAATAAATTGATGAATTAGAATAGTTTCGTAATAAAGACTTAAATTATATCACTTGGCTGATTCATTAATAAAAATAGTTCATGATTTATGGAAAATTATGAAGAAAATGCTACATTTTTGCCATGAATTTATAAACATTTTATTCTCTCTTCTATAGCTGAAAATGGCCTAGAATGCATCTCAGAGCATCTAGGACCCCGGAGCTTCCAGGGGCCGCCTAGGCCCCTGGATCCCCGCCTAACAGCAAACGCCTCGCTTCGCTCGGTGTGGTAGCTGTCTACTTTGTTCACGGTAACCCCCTGCTTAAAAAGATAATGAATCCCCTGTACAGTGATAGCATATTGTACAATCTAGATAAACCATGTATGTATATAAAGGCCATTGTCACTTGATTGTCACTTGATTGGTTGTTTAGCATGACCTTGATTTTTTCAATACACATGCTAGATGCTATAATTATTTATTATTAATTATTAAATTGTGAACCAATTGTATACAAATATGAAGAAAATGTGTAAGTTTTACTCATGAAAATTTAAATCCCTGACATCTATTTTAATTATTTTGTTCATGCTAAACAACCAATAAAGTGACAATGGCCTAAGGGAAATACCATCTAGTATGTTGGGGAACTCCAGGAAAACTTAATGCGATCAGTTTGATAGTTTCCTCCCAGACGCTGTACATAATAAACCAATCACAACAATTCCCATCTTTTCAACTTGACATTGTTTGACGTCAACTGTATCTTGATAGTTTAGAGATCTTTACAACTTTGCTGGAGACAGTCTTTGATATTTTCTGACATCTGCCTCATTTAAAATTTCAGGAGCATGCACATCTTTTGAACTTTCTAGACAAGAGTGTTTTAATCAAACAGACAAACAGCCTGTCTGGTTAATGTACGATGCCATATTTGGATATTGTTTCTCTAAGCTTTCATATATATTAATCTTGTCTAATTGCAAGTGGCATTATTTGTAAGCTGTTTCTCTCAGATATCCAGATGATTGGCTAACAGATGTAGTTTGAAATTTGAACGGGATTTCAAACCCATCAGTGGCTATTTCCGTCCAACAAGATTTGGGTCCAGTAGACCCAGAAATGATGAAAATTTGTCCGAGCGAATGGAGCTTTGTATGTAAGTGAGGATTATTTCAAGAATGCAACATGAAGCTGCGCTATCGAAACCCCTCGGCTCTGAACCCCAGCTATTATAATGTAAGGGTGTCTCTACCAATTGATTGGCTTGTGGGAAGAAATATTTACCCCTGGTATTGTAAGTGTACTTTCTTTGAAAAAAAAAAATTGTCTAACAGAATAAATCAATAAATCAGTCATCCAATCAATAAATAAATGTGATAGTATACTAACATGATATAGAAATAATATGCAAACTTAACATAGGAATTAGTGGATTTTGTTAGACAAGGGGCATAACTCTGCAAAATACTTTCTGACACGACTCATTTTCGATAGGCATCTAGTGTCATTTTCAAAACAGATTTGCAGGCATTCTTCGCATTGTGTAAGAGAATAAATCAATAAATCAGTCATCCTATCAATAAATAAATGTGATAGTATACAAACATGATATAGAAATTATATGCAAACTTAACATAGGAATTAGTGGATTTTATTAGACAAGGGGCATAACTCTGCAAAATACTTTCTGACACGACTCATTTTCGATAGGCATCTAGTTCAGGTCAAGAGAAACAACTGTATCACGTTAGGATGTTGTATATGGAACGGTTCTGAAATTATCACAATAACAAATCATAAATGGATTTTTATTTGTAAAAGGGGCATAACTCTGCAAAATATTGTCCGAGATGACTCATTTTCGATAGGCTTCTGATTTACGTGAAAATAAATAGATGTAACAAGTTTGGTTGCCATGCATGAAACGGTTCTGTAGATATCGCGGTAACGGACGGACGGACAGCCGTACATGATGACGACAATACCCCTAGGCCAAAGTTGGCCGAGGGGTAAAAACTGGATGAGGCGAGCACCAGGATTTGAGGTCCATGCACAAGGTATTGGCCCCGAGCACATGGAAATAGATGGATGGACAAGGAACTGAGGATCGAGCGTGGATGAGTTCGCCAGGCCCGATATGGTCATGACTGTACGGTTTGATCTTGTCACGATTCAGTGCTGTGAGGCAGCGGCTTGGACAAAGGTGTTAGCCAGCTGCCACAACCCGGGAATCAAAGAAAGCAGGACGCAACAGGTGCTAATGCATATTAGCATATTATATCCAGTCTAATGTCAGAGGCAGAATTTGCTATTCCAACACCTTCAATGCAGACAAACCTCATCAAACATTGATCAGCCATCAGATGGCCCTCAGCAAATTTACACTGTAGCGAAACGCCTGTCAGACATGTCAGATTGATATCTTCATTAAGCTATAGCTATCAGAGTATCACATATGAACTTGCGGGGTGCTAAGTTAATATTACTGACCAGTTAGCATGTCAAGACAAACATGACGGATGAAGAAAATAGGAAAGAATGCACACTGCACATTTATCAACCTAAAATCTTAATATAAATGGCAATTTTGCATATCTGTAGAGAGATATATCACTCCCTACAACTGTATCCAAGGGCGGGTGTCACGCTTTTTCATTGACTTCATGCAATAGGGTAATCCCGCTAACATTTCAATCCCCTATCAAAATTCAAATCACTCTCAACTTTGGGAGCTGAGTGAGTGAGTGAATAGAATTTAACGTCACTTTCAACAATATCTCAGCTACATGTATATCATGACGAACCAAAGCACCATCCAGCCCAATTGTGTTCCTGCTACTGCAAAGAATAAATCTTTGAAGCAGCATGGAACCAGACACCCTCCATCCACTCTATAAAACACTGAGGACAGTGCACGAGACACAGACAGGACGCTTACATGGTGCAATAAAGACAAGTGATATGAGTGCTAGACATCACATTATCAAGTTCCTGTTGCTTCTCAGCAAAATGCATTGAAGCAAGAGGAACCTGAACTTTGAGAGCAAAATTTTGTCAGCTGTTCTAATGAATTTGGTCGTCCTCCAAAAGAAATAATGGATTACATATATGTAAGCTTTTGAATCATTTTGTCAACTTCCTCTTCTAATAAATTTGATCACCCCAATACTTTGCAGTGAGAAATTCCACTTTCTGATTGAATTATTAAAGGGATTACCATACACATGTAGGTGGTATATACATGTATTTTGTTGATTAATGCAGCATTGCAAATTACTCAAGAACAGCATGTCATTGATTCATTTGGCCATTCATAATCATACATCCGTTTCAAACAGAATTGGAAAATGGACAGTCTGTGGGTAGGTACTAGGGGGGTTTTTTCTTATTCTTTTCTTGTTAAATTATTTATTCTTGCTCTGTATTTGGAGGAGAGGACTTGCACACCACAAATAATAGTATATACGTAGTCTAAAGTACTATAAATCTGTTGCAATTGCCTTTTAATACAATGTGCAGTAGCCAACATGAAGTACATGTAGTACGTACCACATGAATGAGAAAAGAATCTCCCCTTACACCACATAATTTGCTCGTTAAAACTGCGATATATGCAATTTATTATATGACCACAAAAATAAACTGCTGACGGCAATTTTTTTATATGGCAATAAATAAGAGTCGATTGGGTTACAGGAAACACAATATTATTATGGCTGCATGGCCTAATTAGGATCGTGTTTACCGCTGTAATCAGTTGATTATGAGTTGTTCGCGAATAAAATATGATAGAAATTTTGGAAAAACTCAATATCCTATATCCAGTCTAATGTCAGGGACGGTAAAGTTAGGCCTACACATTTTCAGATACATGTACATGTAAATACACAGTAGGACTGTTAATATTTACACTTTGGGAAATTGATCCGATGTGTGAACAATTCTTGAATGAAGAAACAAGATATGTGATATGGACATGATGGATGGAACTATTCATGCGCATGTATCTCTAAAACTGAATGATCTAGATTAAGGTATACGTATTAATGGCATAAACCAATGAGATGATGTATAATGTACTACATGCAAAGAGTACCAGAGGTAACAGCATTATGAACCAAGGACAAAATAAATTGCATTTGTAAAAACAGCCGTTATGAATCGCTCGTCTCTAAACATACATCTAGTACTACTGGTCAATTTCCTAATATGATAATCTCCATTAAGGTCCTCGACACTTCTCCGGATGTCGTATCGTGTCGATAACCCAACCACATGTGGAAAGTGTCAAATGTGATTTACTTTGTCCATTGACTCATGCATATCTGAAGATTGACTTTTAGTTATCGCAATAAGCAGCTGAGTTGCCTGCGAGGACAATATTTCCGATGGTTCTTTTAGCGAGAGAAAACAGTGGAAGTCTGATCATCCAAGTGACAATGCACTGACGTGAGAGTAGCCTCCAACCCAATACACTGGAATACGCTACATGTATGCAAAAGTCTTGCTCATCTTTCTGATTAAATTTCTTCCAACAAACATGACAAAAGGACAATAATATTTGGTATTTCTGCTTGAAATATTTACAGACTCTTCTTCTTGTATCCAATCACTTTAAGTATGACACACACTGCGGGAAGAAATGATCTTCAGAGAGTGTCGAAGTCAGTCATGCAACCGCAGAGTGGTCATTTTCATAATAATAAGTGCTCAGATAGACATGTACACCTCCAAATTATTGACCGATGAACTAATCTGGAAATGTCTCCAAACCAGAAGAGGCCAGGGGGTCATCATGAGCCCTTCTGGTCAGCAAATCTATGAAGGTTTGTAAACTGTCAGTACATTTACAATGGGATATCAGGACGGACATAGTAAACTCTTCAAAAATTGAAAGCAAGAGATATTCCAGTGAGTGGTAATTCAGTTGTCATGGTTGTTTACACAGAGTGACCGGAACATCTGCATCCTCCATAATGCAGGTGTGTATAATCCGTACCTCCGACAATGAAAGGATGGCGTTTTGGGGCAATATGCTACATTCATAGGATCTCGGTATATCTAGATGAAGACCCAATTTATGCAGAGAAAAAATTGCCGGAGGACGAACTCTTTGAAGTCAGAGAGGAAACAACATGGGGCGTCTCTTAAGTCAAACCATTCACGGATACAAACATCTGACTTCAAAGCAACCAGAAGGAGACGAAATATACGAGACATTGCCTGTCGCTCAATTCCTTCAAATGTGCGCATTTTCGGAGAGGTCACGAGTTCACGAATGCGCTCCGCAATATTTCCGATTGAACTGGCTGGTATTCATTGTGGTGTACAAAGTATCAGTCATGACACAGATTTGATAGACGAACCAGGACTTGGGATGATGAATATCTGATGATGGCGGTGATTTAATATTCTCATGATCTTCCTCATTCATGATTTTAACCAACATGGCATTCCAGATGATTCTTTATTTTGCAAGGCCTGATGCTTATTGCAAGGCCAAGAGAAGAACGTGCCCAGAAGGTTTATAATATATGTATATTTGAGAATTTTTATTTCAATTTTCTAGCAGCATAAATACTCCATGTAAAAAAAGACCGGTGACCATCAAACAAGAGGAGAGAGAGAGAGACAATTAAGGTTTAACGTCTCGTTCAGCGATCTATAGCGACGACCATCGAACAAGACGCCAATACTCATGTTTTGGGTTAGAGTGCAGTGTCAAAGGAATTGAAACTCTTCAGCATGTGGAGGTTAATTTAGTCTATACACATAGGTTTTGATATGACCAGAATGCCAGTCAGGGGTATCAAAATGTATGATTCTGTATCACTGGTTTGAATTCTGTGAAAAAATGTAGGTACTGGATTTGGAACAGTGAGCATTCTCTTTGTAATTTATAAACTTAATTTAGCATAATTATGAACAAGGGAAAAGTCATTTTCATCACTTCCGAGGTAGTCACACCAACCTACCATAGGTCACGTAACACAGCTATTTGCAACTTCATAAATGAAGAGTTCCACTGTTTTCACTATCTCAAACGTGAGTATTAATTGGACCAGGTCTGGCCAAATCCAGAGTGTATCGATCCTAGACTGGATGCTCCAGTTGGTATATTGGTCGACATCTAAATAATATGAGTTGACGTGCTTCTGTATGGGCGATCAGGAAATTATTCCAAGCCAATTTATTGAACTGGTGAACTGTGGTCACTCATGGACCCAACAGGAATTGTGAATTTAATGTTGCAATTATTTTCAAAACTGCTTGGAGGTCTTACATGTATCTTCCAACTTGTCCAATAGCCCCTAATTTCCACAATCTTATTTTCTGATCAGCTCAAGAATCATATATAATAAATTGGCTGGAATTCCCAATGCGGAACATCAGAAATTACAAGCTTACCATGTAAATTAGAATGCAATCAGTAGAAGAAGTCTGGTTCGTCTTTGATCGATGACACACTGATTATCTTCGCAAATCTGAGACGAAGCCAATGCCATCAAATCTCCATTGTGTCCGACTTTCTGATCACAGTGTCGACATGATTTATTTATCATTGATCACCGAATTATGGGTGATTTGATCCAACTGTCTGATAATCATAGATATATAAGTAACTGTCAATGGGGATTATCTGATCTGTATCTAATGGTTGACTTGTGGGTGGTATAACGATGGTTTAATGATTATTGATCGCACTGGTAGCTTTTGATTGACATACATTTACATGTGTTGATTGACCATCAGCTTGACTGACATTGACACATAAGTACAGAATAATGTTTTTAAGAATTTCAGACAGTACAATCCAAGTTTCCTATACTTATTCTTACATTAGCTCTAATTATCCCATCTTGAAATAGATAGATAGATGTACAGGCATATAAAGAGCTAGAGCTTCTTAAAATTAGGGCATGACTTCATGAGTTCCTTGATAGTAATGGCATATGCCGGTGATCCAGATGGGATACACAATGCCCAGTTTAGTGTTCTGATCTGGATGGAGAGGAGTTCCAATTGGAATGGCATATGTTATTCTCCTCATGCCATTGCATGGTATGGCATAAGCCATCCTTTGTCTGAGAATTCCAAAAGTTATGCCATTGAGTTCCTAGGTGTTCCAACTCGGCACACCATGCCTTTCTGTTTGGAATGCCTTACATGTATGCCAGTTGCTAGCATGTCCTAGTTTGAAGAAGTTCCCTTTGGGAGCCTTATGCAATATCAACTATCCAATCAGATTTCTTGATTGCCACTTTCTGTTCGTTGATTTTGGGACATTTAGCCAATCAACTGACAGAATTGTCATCTCCTGGTGCCATTGTGCAAGTCTCCCATTGGTCTCATTACTTCGCGGCTCATGTCAATTTGCAATACAGTTGAAAGACAGCCCACAAATCTACATCGATCAGTATCGTACAGTATGTGACCATAATCATTCATCTAAGGAACTAAATGTCCCTTATCATCAGATTTTCATTCAGCTATTTAACCATGCAACTACATGTACCTCTTCTTAAACTATCTTGAGCAATTATCATGAAAGGAAAAAAACCGAAACGAACAATGCCTTTCTTGTTGCAGCTTGTTCATACTCTCACCAGCATGGTCCATCATCACCTATAGTAGACATGAACTTACAACATAAGATCCTGTTATTGGTACTTTGTTGGCAACCAAAAGAAAATCATTCTTTGACTAGTCAATCCCTTTAACCCTATCTGGCCTGGGTGATTTAGGGTATACCACAGCCTAGGGAGGGACGGAAAGTGCCCCAATATATTTTTGCTATGCCTTAGCTAGAGGGCGGACACTTACCACAATATATCTTTGAGTCAAGCTCTAATAGAAAATGTAAAAATATCAAAGATGGCCACTATCGTAGTAGCCAAAAAAGAATCCCATCATATCAACTTGATCATGGTAAGGAAATTCCCATCCTCGAGAAGGAAATACATTGCATCGTCTTTCCTCTGAGTGGGAATATTCATCCCATGATCAAGTTATATGGGATCCTCTTAATCGCAAATTAGGTGTCTTTATCGATATCCAAATTAGAGAGCTGTATCGTGTTCGCCAGTGGGACATGTGTTAAAATAACAGTCCACAGGCTTCAAAGACTAAACCTCTTCAAATATTTATACACTGCAATATTCAGGATCCAACGAAGAGACTAAGGTAGCAATGCCGTGTATGAATCAGTGATGCGATGCACGTGAGCCTAATCTGGTTACTGGTGTCCTTGTAGTTATTACTAATTGCCAACCGAAAACGGGAAACATCACCACAGCAAAATAGATGAGAATATTTCTTCTAACTTCAGGCATCTGCAGAGAGAAATTCTGCTAACATTCCACGAATTTCACTAGCTGTCTTTTCAGTTCTTGGGATAATAACATTGCCATGCCACAGTAATTAGCCTCAGTTGATATAAAGATGCTTCTAAATCTAAAAATACTGCTCTAAAAATTAGAAGAAATATGGTATTGCTACAAGTGCTTGACTGTATCAACCTGTCCTTGGCAAGAATTGTCAGTCAGTGCATGTACATGTAAGGAAAGTAAAGAGACTTCAATAGAATTCTGAGATCGCGAGTATTCTGACTTTATATCAGGGATTCATTAGACAATTATCTGATCAAAATTATTTGATTAAAAAGTGCTACATCATGCCAATGTTGAAGCATTATATCTGATCAAATTCTGATAAATGACTGATCATTTTGAATCATAATGCTTATTTCAGGGCCTGCAGTCACATTATCCTGACAAAAGCCCCACCAGTCCTTGATCTATCCTCCTAATGCTGAGCACACTCCGAGGACCTCCACTTGCATATCACAAGGAGAGGGCAATGAAGGTTTAGCATGTGGGTCTAATGCTTGTACCACTTAGATTAGACAACTGGCCTGAACTGGTCACACCATTGAACCGGCCGATACCAGATACAGACATGTACATCAAGCGTGTTCTGATGGTAGGCCTATTAGCCAATCAGAGGAGGTCTGAGATTATCAACGATAGAACCATGATCAGCTATGTTACCATAGAGATGCATCAAGGATAAAGTAAATGTAATTTGCAAAAAGAGCTGCTATCAATCACTGGTCGCTGAATTTAGAAGTGGTCAATTTCCTAATATGGTATTCACCATTAGAGTGTTTGATGCATCTCCAGACATTTTATCGTCCTGATAACTGGACCACATGTGGTAAGTATCAAATACAATTTACTTTGTCCAGTGATCCGGGCAAGCTCCACAATTATCGGCCTGAGCAGCCTGTATGACGAAGATTTAGTGAGAGAAAACACGGAAAGCCAGATCATCTGACCGACTGCCACATACTCTCTAACCCATACTATGTAATTACCTCTCAGGAAATTACACTCTAAATACATGTGTCCCGCCATGGACTTCGTCTCTTCCATTATCCAGTAAAAGTTGAGGTGCTGCAAACTGTACTACATGTACCTCAAAGTATCAAAGAACATGTCAAATGTTCCGTTACTTGAAGATGTACATGTAGCAATTATAATCTCATTCCAATGTTATATAACTATTATGGTGAAACATAATCAATATTGCCAAAAGGAATGTTTTTATGTGAGCTTGAAATTGTCATCATGCAGCTTTCAAAGTTAGAACAATGCATAAGCCATTTTCCCAGTTACAATATACATAAGCCATAGTTTACATCTGATGCTTGCACAACTCAACCTTTCCATCTGGTGGATAATGGTAAGGCTATAGGGAGTAGTCCATAGTTTAGATTTATTGCTCCCCCTCAAAAATTTTAATACAGCAGAGCGTCCGGGTCTGACCACATGATAATTATCCTTCCCTTTTTGGTAACCAGTATTTATAGTACCAAGCTTCTGGGTACTACCATTCCTTCAAAATGACATATGCGGATGGGTGGCTAGGTTGAGCTATATGGCGAGTCGGACCGCGAAGTCAACCTTCGTCAGCCTCAGTTTCGTACGTTTTTCAGGTGTTTAAAAATAGGGTTATGTTACATATGCAATATGTGACAAAAAACGGCCTGGTCGACCCCATATTTTGAATAGCTTTTCTATCTCGCCTCGAGATGGGGAACGCGGAGACGAAATCTTATTGAAATCGATTGTCAAGATTTTTCCAGGAAATGAACGAAATATGGCATATTTTGGGTCATTTTAATAGATTTCCCAGAAAATATGGAGTACGTTCCGAGGGAAGAAAATTTATCCCGGGTTGAATTTGCATAACTGGCTTGTATGCTGAATTAATGGTATGAGCATTCCCATGAAGAAAATATATACGTTTATATGGGTTTTCTGGATGGTTTGGCATCTCAGAAAGACGAAAGGGCTATACCAAGGGTCTATTTCCAGCAACGAGGGGTCTACTGTGGATTGCACCCTATAACATCATCACGTATCTACTAGTGGATGTATGTATCTACTTCTTCTTAAAAGCAGGTTTATGGTTTGGTTTGTTTGGGCACCCCATTGTGGTATGGTGGACACTGGTCTTAATGCTGTGCAACCTGTTTTCCCACACCATGCATGCTCCCTTGTACCAATGACGCATAGCCATTGATAACAAATATCTAAGTTTCCCCATGATATATGCTTGCCTCTGTATATCCATATCATCTAACCCTGACCAAGTCACCCAGTCTTTCCTCCATTTCCCTTAATCATGTATCAATTGTACCCCGATATATTCATATTCATTTTTGAATTGAATTGTACATGTAGTGTTATTCTAAAGCTGTTACATGTATATGATGAATAAATCAAATCAAATCAAGATTTATATTACATTTGTTTCTGCACTGAGCTTCTTATGAACATCAGTATTTACCTTATTTACCCAAGATACAACATACATGTATCACCAATCTGTAGAAATGTTATAATAAAACATCGCCCAGTACATGTATGTATTCTCGCCATTTTCCATAATCACATATAATCCCAGTGCTCCCCTTAACCACCGTTTCCTTATGTTGTCTGGACTGTATCTGAGATAAAAAATACATCTTAATAGGGTCTCTGGAAATGGTAAATTGACCCAGTATTTATTTGCATCGACCTAAATGTATGTGGACCGTTTTATGACTTCTTGTAGGATAACACACTATTCTGCGACCTAGGCACCACTGCAATATGTTATCAGTCTCCTTAGAGAGACTTTTGCCCATTGTATGATGCCATAAATGCAGAAACCAATCTCATTTGTGTTGAACGATTCTGCCTTTCACGATGTCCAAACTACATAGTACACGATGTCGATCAAATCAAAGACCTGCCAGATTCTACACAAGTGAAGAGAGTTCAAGTTTCGTCGTCATCGTTGTCGTAAAACAAACCTGTCAAACCATCCAACGGACAGGAAATTGAATTTGGCCAATCTAGGACCTCTGGGAAATGAGCTAAACAGGTGGTTCCTGTCGACTATCTTTGCGCCCCATTAACCGACGTGTCACCATCCATCTTTGAACTTATTAGCTTCTGCATCTTGGACAGACAGTTTATTACAGATTCTCAAAAAGACACACAGACATCAGCAAGCATGATCTGGCATCAGACTCCTAAATAATTTACACGTTCGGCAGTATTAACAAAACTGTACCTCGCTGGTTCCCTAATCAATGTTAGACATTCATCTTTCGACAGGAAGTAGTTTATTTCAAGCGCTACAAGGTGACCAACTTCTTGTCAAACTTTTACCGTCAAAATTTTAAGCTGTGCGCGCCTCTACACATGAGGTGCTCATTTCGCTGTTTTCTCTGCGTGCTGAAAGCAGTGCCTAGGCCCCGCAAATAGTACCCCGGCGAGGCATGTTATCGAGCAGTGAATCGAAATAAAATTTGTAGCTGAATAGAACAAATACAATACTTGCCAGTGGTACCAACGACTTTCTATTAATCGTTGCAACGAAGGCGGAAAAAAATCGGGAAAATTCTGGTCTTTGGCAGAGATTACGTTCAGGGGTTAACGGATCGGGACTTTTTTTTATTTAGGAGCCTGAGGCCTATTAGGTGGGCTTATTTCATCCAATCAGTCTGATATCAGACATGGGCTTGCATAATTCAATTGCCCGGAAGCTTGAAAAATTTCACGCGTTTTCATCAAATACTTTGCGCGCTATGCGGTTTTTGCTACATGTACCCCCATGAAAATACAACCGTTTTCGGCTAGCTAAAGCACACATCTGGACTTGGCGATCAGGTCCGGATTTGTAAAGATACCATAACAAACGCTATGATTAGTTCTTGAATGGATGACCCATATATTCCTACATATTCGGAAACCTGTTACTAGCGTGTTGGTCCTTCCATTGAATTATTGTCATTTTTGCGATACGATACTCTTAAAAACGCTAATTTTCGGCAATTTTGTGAATTAAATTTGATTTTGCTAAAAAATCAGAAGCGTGAAACTATCGAATTTAGTTATATATTAACCAGGAATGTTTCCTCTACAAATAGATGCCAAAAAATGCCAATTCGAAAGGAGGACAATGCAAATAATATTACAAAATCTGTCCCCACCCCCCATGTCAGGCATATAAATTCAGGATGACCCTTCCGGTTTATGTCAGACGTTAGCCAGGGTCAAACGAATCTTTCTGTACCAGATATTGTATTATTATTGCAGGCATCAGAGTTCAGGTACTTCTCATAAGCTTGACAATTATTTCAGGTTTCTGAGTTCCACTGAGAGTGAATAAATAGCCACTGATGCAGGTAAAAAAATCCAAAGATGGAGGATAATCCAGTTAAAACTAGTCTGTAATGTCTGTATCTGACAACTTAAGCATCCTCAGCCGGGTCTCTGATCATTCTGTTATACCGTGAGACTGATTGGATTAGTGCTGATATCGGCCAGTTCATTTTGAGACAAATATGGACATTACAATGATCACACGTTCTCACCAGAAATCAGCATTTTCGACCATTTTAGCATTTCAGCAAGGCACCAGATGATGTAAATCCACAAAATACAAAAAAAAATCAATCCATTCAGTGTAACTTGAAAATATATCTTGGTCGTACAGACTTGAGACGGTAAACGGCTGATAAATGTCACGAATAGCCGATTTTAATCAGTAAAACCACACAACAAATATACCCCCTCCCCCTTAATAAAACGATTCCACCCGACCTCAACCCCCACATTGAATGGAATCTTGCGAATTCCCACCAAACAATAGATAAGTTGAGCTACGATACCCAATTTAGCGGTGTATACCTTACCTAGAGTCAATTTTCCAACACAGTTTGGTCAAATGCGTTCAGAAAATGTTGATGTAGTAGGCATCAGACTCCTAAATAATTTACACGTTCGGCAGTATTAACAA
>JAVTVY010010349.1:0-43866 GCA_036873755.1 Hanleya hanleyi | reverse complement strand
TTGACCTCTGACCTCAAATAAACAGGGTTCTCTTTTTGCTACATGGGCGAGTAAAAACTGCAAGTTATGAACCAATTCATAACTTGGAAAAGGATTTCCATTTTTGCAGATTTTGTGAATTAACCATACCTGGCCTGTGTGTGGGGGGGGGGGGGGCCTCTTGGTTTTTTGCTCCTATCTCCGGAACGACAAAAAATTGAGAGATAAAACTCCGTGATTTTTTAGATTATTATATTAGGGTCATTTTGAGCTTATTTGCATGACCCCCAAAGCAGAGGATCATGTGTAAATTCAAAATGGTGGCCATGTGGGATACCAGAAAAGTGATGTTTTCGTTGTATCTCTTCAATTTTTTGCTTTTCTGCAAGGAAAAGTGGGTAAAACATATTTTATTTCATATCAGATTATTATTTACTAATTTATCATGCAGTTTTTTTTCAAGGAAAAACCAAAAATTGAAAATTCAAAAATTCTGATCGAAAAATCGTCAAAAAATGCTCTTTTTGAAAACGACGTCACTGTGACGTCATCATGGTGGTCATCCAAAGTATATAGGGGGCACTTCCCTCCCCCCCCCACACCAGGCTGTGGTACACCCCAAATCACCCAGGCCAGATAGGGTTAAAAGAAATTGACCTTGGCATTTTGACCTAATAATACAATAGAGTTCTTCTTTGCAATGTATACTCAAAATTACTGGATACTGGAGATTTTCATTTTTTCAAGTATATTTTCTGGTCAAAATGACCTTGACCAGACCTTGTCCAGCGCTCTTCATTGTCCCATGGGGATATCAAACTGAAAATTTAACAGACGAAATGACACATGGACACACAGATGGAAGGAAATCATGATTGCAATAAATGACCTCATCAAATAGGCGTATAAAGAATGAGACACGCTTTTTTCAGTTTAGCAATTATGTGACAAGGTATCCAAAATCTCACCAATAGGGATCTTGTTAACTTTTAAAGCCTCCATGAGACTACCCATCTGTGTCATAAAAAAATTGATGATTTTTGAACATTTCCACTCACTTTTCGCCAAATGCAGCACTGGAACCAACAATGACCTGGTGGAAATAAAAGTAACACCTCAGGGACTTATACAAGGATGTTGAAACAAAATTGTACAAAACTGAATATGATATATATGACTCTCGCAGCTAATGGAATAATTTGCTCATTTAATCTTTACAGTAATCGTAATTTCCTCAGAATAAACTAGTATTCAAGTGAGTGAGTGAGTGAATAGAATATAACGTCGCTTTCAACAATATTTCAGCTGTATCATGACAAACCAACTATTTTTATTATTAAAGCACCACTCAGCCCAGTTTTGGTCCTGCTACTTCAAAGATAAAATCTTTGAAGCAGCATGGAACCAGACACCCTTCATCCACCCTATAAAACACCGAGGACAGCGCACAAGCCACAGGCAGGACGCTTACATGATGCAATAAAGACAAGTGATATTACAGTGCTAGACATCACATTATCAAGTTCTTGTTGCTTCTCAGCAAAAGCATTGAAGCAACAGGAACCTGAACCCACTCAACCACCCGCAACTAGTATTCAAGTGAACAGCAGGCCTCAATATGCCTCAACAGTCTGCATTCACAAACTCCATAGTATCCAAGTATTTGATGAGTATTTAAACAATATATGTCTCAATCTCATTGGCTATTGGAGGGGAATTAGAACCTATCCAGCCAATAATAGAGATCCATTATTTCAGTACTCACTATACAGGCGATGGCAAATCCAAAACTGAAGGCATAGGCCACACCAAATAAACCTGCAAGTACACAGTAAAACATCAGTTATCACAACTGAGAGAAATTCTAGTCTTGAAATACTACGATCTATTTATACTAACATAAAATTACCAGCTATCTGATTTTTATATTCCTAATGTGACATATATACGCTTACATGTTAGTGAGACTTGTAAGACCTAGGTGAAAAAAGTCGATCTCTGATGACTAAAAAACAAGCATTTGACTGCACAGGAAAGCCTCTCTCATCACCTCACATTCAGACAAAAATAGAGGATTCTAGAACATAGCCTTGGTGTCCCAGTCACACTTGTATCAATCTTGAACCAGAGCCATCCAGTCGTCCTCTCTACTAGGCTCTGGGACGGGCTTCAGCCATACGATCAGTCATTGCAGTACAAGAGACTCTAGAATTCAGAACATAAGAAGAGCATCTCTGTGGCGATCATGCTGATCCTGATGTCATGAACGTTGCGAGTGCATCTGAGAGATACTCTTTATGCATTCTTGTGAAACATTTTCTGCTCTGATGTCAGGACGTTATAATGATGCTAGCCATGAAAATGATTAAGGACTCCTGTTTCATAAGGAATTCGGATATGTTTCAATGAAACTGGAAGAGGACATGTGAATGAATTCTTCAATGTATTATGGAACCCACTTTCATTGAGCATGGACCCAGGGGTTCATTGGGGATGCCATTTTCCCGTGGAAGGCGATAATACTTGAATGGCCCCATATGTGTATCTCGGTGAATTAGGAACATGATGTCGGTTGCTATTAGTGCACAATAGTTGAATGACGGCTTACAAAGATAATACAGGGAATACTCTAATAATTCAATCAATCTATTCAAGTTCAATCACCCCCAATTCTGCGGACACAATTCAATCAATCGTTCTAATAAAACGGATCACCACACCATCTAAAATCATTAAAATAATGAAGAAATAACATGACAACTTTTTGTTCTAATAAATTTGATCATGCCCTGATTTTATGGTGGGAAATGTCGCTTCCCGTGACTAAATAATCATCGGACCATAGGGGTTTGAATGGCCATTCATAAATTATTGCTTATCAATCCATTTTAGTGTAAAATTTTAACCACTTTAAGGGGGGGAGGGGAGGAGGGATTTAGCTTAAAGTCACACTCAATGTTGTTTCACTCATATGGTGACAGTCAGTCTGGTTGGTGTAGGAAGCCGGAGTACCCGGAGAGAACCATCGCCCCCGGGCAGTAACTGACAAACTTCCACACAAAGACCAGTTGGGTTCAACCACTAGGAACTTTACTGTGGCTTTAATACCTACCTAACAGCATAACACTCCCATTGATAATAAACTTGATCTTGTAGGGAACCTTTAGGAGAGCAAATGTATTCAAGGCTGTAAATAAAGAAAAGAATCAATATTAAACCTTTTTTGGTACCGGTACATGAAAAGTGAAAAACATATTAAACAAGTTCCCTAAGTATTTGCGACCCTAAGTCAATATGAAAACGATCACTTTTCACCAGATCAAGTTATCTTGTTCCCTAAGTAATCAAAAAAGTAATGTTAAAAGTTAATGATCATGAATGAGAAACTTGAAAGCAAAAATTGGTCATATTCCACTCACATTTCACAACAATTGCTAAGGACACGTTAGCACCAAATATCAACCCGACAAAATTCCTCACTCCAAAGCTGAAAAAAAAAAAATTGAATATATTTATCAGTTTTCAGAATGGATCACTCCCTAAAATCATTGAGATAATGAAGAAATATTGGAGTACGGTAATTCCCCTAATAATTCGATCACCGGAAGTGCAGCAAAAATGGCATATACCTGGCAATATTCTTCATGGCATCAGCTACAAAGTGTCACATTTTGTAATTATACAACTTTTCTACAATTTGAATGAAGAAAGGGAATGTTACATTTTCTCTTGTGTTTGAATAACAGAGTTGAAAAGTGAACCGAGATTCCTGTGATTGAATTATTAGGGGAATTACCGTACGTAACATGATTTTGAACCATTTTGTCAACTGTCCTAGCAAATTTGATCAACCATGCACTAACTTTACAGTGCAAAATTTCACTGCCTGTGATCGAATTCCATTTCCTGGGATTACTGTACATGTACGAAGACCTCACAAAATCTTGAATCAGTGTTGTTGACTTAGTGTACATGTATAGGTTATACATAACATAGGTATCAATTTTTAAAGGCATTTTTTTGTTTAAATTTATTGGTTTACTGAATTATTGGTGAAATGTCGGACAGGAGATGGGAATGTAAATACAAGACAGACTATCTATCAAGCCTCTGCAGACCACAGATTACCTGTTTGCAATGGAGCTAGCTGCTGAGTTCACAATAACATATGGTAGATTATTAATGGCTCCCATAAGGAACAGGCCAAGCTGAAAAAGAAAAAAATTAATATATATACAGAATGTCTTCAATCTAAATGAAATAATTGCAGTTTCATGGAAAGTTTGTTCAGATAACATATAACCTTATACGGTCAAATAAATAAAGATGGGTAATTATGGTTAAATCATGAAAAATGATTAGTTTAGGTACTAATTTTATTTTTACTTTCTTTTCTCAGAATAATGTTCTGGCTGGTAAGTAATTTTTACAGTTCCCGTTTAACAATTTTTTTTCATTGTGTCCATTAAACAATCTGCGATGAAAAAAAAACTACAGATCATTTGTTATTAATTTGTAATTAGTGCATCTTTTGACAAAATTAGAATACGTCATGTAGTTCTATTTTTTCTTGAATGTAGGAACCCAGCTTTGTCTTGCGCACACAACACTGTGTTCATCTGGCACAATAATTGGCACAGGAATGGGCCTTGAGCATTTGGGAAAGAAAGAAAAAGCACTCGAAAACAGGAAAAATGTTTTACAAATTAGACTATATGGGGGGGGGGGGGGTCATTGGGGGAAATGTCGCGGGAGAATATGTCACAGGAGAAATGTCGGTACCTCATACTGTCTATAGGTCATATGGCAGCAGTGCAGCGGAAGTGTTGAAAATCAGACTCCTGTCTGATATCAGCAATGTAGTGACAGTTTAAATTAGCACTTCAGTTGCCATTGTCTGGACTGGTAGTACATGTGTATCATTTTTGAACCAACGGTAGTTGTTTAATGAGGCAAATGAGGTGATATTTTGTAAATATATAAGAATTTCTTGACATCGAATGGAATATCCGATACGTGACGTCGTCGTAGACTGAAACTACGTCAGCACTGCCAGTTTTACTTTATATCACCAGAGAGAATCAGAACTTTAGACTAGGTTTCTATCTAATATCTTTAACCAAGGCGAGTGCGCTTAGTTCCTCACTTTAGGTCTCTATGGGAGGGTTTTGTTATTACGAGGTTATTTACAAGCTAAATCAGCTGATGCATGGGAGGAGGTTTTATCGCCGACAGTTATTTTTACGGGAGGGACGTAGTAGTTTTTATGATGGACGAAGGTCTGCTGGTTTCTCTCATAAGTGATAGATTCAAAGGACCCTGAGAAAATTATGAAGGATGACAGGAATAAAGGCACAAACCCAGTTCCTTTTGCTTGCCATGTTTCCCTCCACAGGAAATGTCACATGGGTGACCTCCGAGGTCAACTCAACGAAAGCCACGACATTTACAAGCTATTGTTGAGCTTCTTTGAAATCAGATAATGTAATAAATGAAAGCATTTCAAAGTGTCTAAGAGCACCAATGATCAAACCAGCGGTGAAAGAATAAGAGTTAGAAATTCATCGAAATTCCCTTCTTCTTCACGATTTATCAACTTCCAAAACACACCTCCACAATGAAGAGTTCCGAATTCGTCTGCTAAAAAAAGTTCATCATCGGTTGTCTCCCTTTGACCACAAGTCAACATCGATGCCGGGTGATGCGATGTGTACGTAATTTCAACAGGTGAAAGCTAATACGATGAAATAAAGAGAAATCAATTAAAAATTAATGTACTTAAATTGCATAGGCTATAGGCGAGTGAGTTATTTCAACATATCATACCTGTATTTTTGGCTTTGCGCGGCTATCTATTGTGACGTCACGAAGTCATGTGATTTAATTAGCAACAGCCATTCTGTCTGGGTGGTCGTGGTCTAAAGTTGAATCCACATTGAAAGCAGGCATTTAAACATCTGTCCTGCGATTTCCCGTGGATTGGAAACCAAACAGACCTCAAAATGGATCGGGACCCTTTCCAGTATAACAGGCTCTTACTGGAGGAGGCTCTGAAGAGACATGAACAGGGATTGAAGTAAGAACATACATTTCTGGATAGATCTGTTCAGCTACCGGTATATGAAATGCAAGATAAGCACAGGGAAACGATGTCCATTTTCATATGTTTCCCTGGGGAAATTATGCCTTACCTGAGATGCAAATCAGGAGAAAATTTCTTAGCTAGGTTACTTTTAAGATCGGAGCCGGACATTTTTTTAATTTTCTCTTATCGGACATTCTTTAGTTTTTAACTGGTTACACATTTAGTTATTTTGTCCTGCTGGTGGACATTTAGTTGAAATTGTACCGATACATATAGGCCTACTAAATAAACATTTGGATAAAAAAAGAAGAAAAAAAACAAAAACAAAACAAAAACAAAAAAACAACAACAAACAAAAATAGTGAGTGAGTGAGTAGGATTTAACGTCGTTTTCAACATTGTTTCAGTCATATCACGACGGTGCCTACATGTGCCAGAACACGAGAGTGTCCACAGTTCCTATTATTCTGGACACTGATCTGCCCAATCAGTACAGCACCCGGTCACCCATCCAAGTATTGACCGAGCTCAACGCTGCTTAACTTCGGTGATCTGGCGAGAACCGGTGTGCCCAACGTGATGCGCCGTACCAAACAAAAATAAAGATGTTTTATCTTCCTTTATTCCGGAGTGTCTCTCTTACACATTGCTATCTAGTATGGTACCGTATATAAATGGCCCAGTTGCACATTATTGAGAGAACAAAGAAGAGCTTGTCTGCATGTTCACTGACCCGTGACTTCCGCTGATCAGCTACTGGGTTGTATAAGTTCACTTTGCCCTGTCGTTTAACCCATGACACTATTTTGAACTGGTGATAGCTGGCATAATTTTATTTACTATATTTCCCCAGTATTCAAAGAAAGTGGCAGTATGCTTGTTTACTGGGATAATATAGTGCATACTGGTATGTATAACATTATGCCAGTTATGACCAGTACAAAATAGTCTCCAGGGTTAAACGATTTGGCCAACTGAAATTATACAACCCAGTAGCTGGTCAGCTGGAGTCAGGGGTCAGTGAACAGACAGGCTCTTCTTTGTTCTTTCAATAATGTGCACTCTCTAAAAAATCTTGAGTGAACTGTTCCACTCAAGTTTGAGTGAAATGAACCTGTCCACTCAAACTTGAGTTACTTTTCACTCAACTTGAGTTACTTTTCACTCAACTTGAGTTAAAACCACTCAAGTTCACTCAACGAGAGTGGGATGAATTTCCACTCTTGTGTTTGAGTGAATGTCACTCAAGTTAAGTGCATTTAACTCAAGTTGAGTTAAAAGTAACTCAAGTTGAGTTAAAATCTCACTCAAGTTTTGAGTGGGATGAATTTCCACTCTTACTTGAGTGAAATTTCACCCAACTTTTCAACTGAGCCATTAATTTTTGGGAGTTTCATATTAAATTCTCATTTCTACTCCATTAATGTATTTATTCAAATAGCCCTGTTAGGCATTGTTTGATTGATGGCTTTTCAATCGTTAAATTATGCTACTCTTTGTCTCTAATTCGAAGATATAAACACGCTTTATGGATTCATTTATTTTGTATTTTGTCTCTTTTTAAAATACAGGAGCATTCAGAAGGGCAGTCAGATAATGCTAGAGAGGGGAGAAATGGAACTCAAATACTCCAAATTACTTTCAGACTGGTCCATAAAGACAAGGAAAATCATTGAACAGGATGGTAAGCTGAAGATACTGGCCCGAAGACAAAAATATTTATCGCTAGGTTACAATATCGAGATGTTCGGTTTTAGCTTTTCTATATATATGTACCGAGATATGAAACAGAAATATATAATGTATTTCTGGTATTTCTAACTGAAACCTGATAAAAGAGATAGATTCACTGTCGTATACTTTCTTTTGGAATATGAAGAAAATCGATATATTAAAATCTATATTTATATTTAGGAATAATCCATTTTGATTTCCGTTAACTCTGAGACTTTAAACTAAAACAATTCAAGCAACTTAAACAAGCAATTCAACTACGGCACCACGTAGATATCCAATCTCCCAATCGAATACAAGCTGAATCGACCAAGGGGGCAAGTCACTCAGTCAACAGCCAGAACCTGCGATAATTAGGGGTTGGATAAATGGCTATTTATCGCAAAACATGTTTGTGTAGTTTAACACTGTGAAATATAAAATTCGACAAAGCAAGATAGCCAGGAAGTATTGAAGACAACCGCTTATAATTTGCACCAATCCACTGGTGAAATTTATTCTTCTAATGATATGAACTTCTTCTATAGTTGAAATATCTATCATAGAAAAATAATTAAAACATATGAAGGTAACTTATCAGAAAATATTTTTATAAGCTTATACATAATGTTCGTACGGAAGATGGCGAACAAGACAATAAATTAAGTATCCACTATACATCAAACGGGTCAATGTCAACCCCCTTATCCTCCCCTTCCCCGTCTCCCTCTCATTCCACCACACGACGCCCCAGCACCATGGTAAGAGATTTCCACTTTATATACTACTGCCGATATTTTTCCCTCCAGATTTTGAGTCGTGCGAGGCCATACGAAATATGTACATGGACACGATCCTCGAGGCAGACGCCATGTCTAAAATGCACCTGGATATCTTCTACGCTCTTCGAGACCAGTGCAGTCCATTCGAGAAGATCTACAGGTAACGTGTTACCAATAATATTCGGGGTGTTTTTTCGAGATTATTTTTCCAAAGGACCAAATATTGTCCCATACTAAGTACCAGTTTATGTTGGTTTGAAAATTCGAAACACATCGAAAAACCTGTCAAAATAAAGGAGATGGTACGATAAGGCGGCATTATCTCCTATATAGGCCCTACGTGGTGCGGTTGAAATCGAAAAAATGAAATGTCCCGAAATTTACAGAAATAGCTCTCATGACCTATAGGCAAGAGTAACCAAAATTTGAACTTCTTTACAATGCGGGTTCGAGGCTATCTTCATTACACAAGAAGAATTCGAAGTGTGAACGGAGAAGTCGACTTGTTTATGAAGATGAATCGAAGCATAAACATGATTTATCATAAACAATACCACTGTCCTGAATCAGATATGTTCCAGAATTCGAAAAAAACCCTCTTTGAGGTACAGATATCTTTGACCAGGAACGATTTTTTTTTTTTTTCTGTTGGCCTGATGATGAATCAACACCGTGATATAGTTTTAATTTTGATCAATGAATCTCCTTTCTTCAGTATCACCCGGGGCCGCGATGCGCGACTTGGAAGGAAGATAAACTGCAAGCAAATCGCAACGGATGTTAAGAAAGCAAAGGAATTCCGACGATCACTTCAGGAGAACGAATCTCGATGGGAAAGGGTGAGGAAATGTTGTGATATTATTATTTTCCAAGTTGAAGCATTCTCCTGGAAAAGCGACAGTTTAACGAGTTTGTCCGTGAATGTCATTTTCTTTAGAAATACCGATCTATAACATGCAGAGATTTTGGCTAAAGGGAAATTAATATCTTATCAAGGCTCTTCATTTTTAGATGTCGCTTGTAAAATCTCACGGAATTCAGCCGAACTTCGCATTCAGCGACCCCATTCATGAATATTTAATAGATTTATCACACGTGCACGATATCTGTGCAGTGTGCTTCCCCAATGGTTATCGAAGGTTCGTTGTTAATTGGTTACTTATTTTTATTTAGAAAATTTTCCTTACTCCCTCACACACCCCCCTCCCCCCTCCCGTTAATAAACCTAATTAACAACGGTAACGAACCGATACAGTCAAAACAATCATTTAGCGCCAATTGGCATTTTATGGAAAATTGGGGAATTATTAATTTTCATTTTCAGATCAGAGACCGCTACATTAAGGAAATGAATCAGCTGGCCGAAACAGAGATGACCAGTAACGTGAGTCGTCAGGCTAAACTACAAAGCCTCGAGGCAGAAATAAGTGCTACACAGGAGAAAATTGAGAACGCCAGGAACAGATATAATCTGGCCTCTAAGAGACTTCTAGATTATCAAAAGTCACAGTCCCAGGTAAATCTAGTGTTTTACATCCTCACTAATACTTCAAGCGATAAACGCACGTATATATAGCCACTCAAGATATAAGCTGGTCAACACTATGCAGCGAGAAAGAATTTTCTTATCTTCAATTGCCCCAAGCCAAAATGGGAACGTAGAAATTGGCTTGGTATACTGAAGATGGGATTTTCTTTGATGACTGCATGATCTCCAAAGAAGACAAGCGGTGGTTGTATTGCTATTCAAATGGGAAATGTTCATATCCTTCGATTATCCAATCAAATTTGAATGGGCCATTCAGTGGCAATGTCCTAATATGGACCACAGAATATTCAGAGAGCTTTGGCATCATCAAACCGTATTCTGGTGAGAAAATGTATGATATTCGCCCAATGAACACGTGTAGTTTGCGACTTGGGTATGCGAATCAAATCAAATCTTGACGGAGATTTGATTTAACTAGGTTCGTTTTAGTTTTGGAAATGCTGGTGCTTACTGTGGATGGAAACAGACTTTGTCCAGACCAGAGTTGTTTGAATCTAGATATCAATTTCGGAGTAGCCTGATTATTGTTTGGCAGCAGACGTCACATGCCGTCTGAAGGCCAAAAAATGTATTTTCTTTCTAGCGCGCTAGATGTTAATTTTTCACCCCTGATTTAATTTGTCAGTTTCTACAGAGGTGTGACTGTAGGAACTTTAGATGGTCATGGTCATTGTTGAATTGTTGACTGACAGGCATGCGCCGAACACTTGAATTAATTTACACTAAGCGGGGCAGGTATTGATCTAGCACGGACTGCATTTGACACCGTCATGCTTCACATGCTCACAAAATATTTTACATTCGCTACTTTTATTTATATTTGTAGGTATTCGAAGAAATGTATGGGGACTTAGAGGTTGTGGAGAGAGACCGGTTGAATTGTACAATCGACGCTTTCAAACGATTCAATAAAATCTTTTCCACTACTGAATGCTCAGAATGGAGGTATGCGAAAATAAAGGCTCCATTCTTTGACTTGTTTGAACAATCTTTTGAAGCCACCCATTGGTTATATTCGCGCATTTCTGCCTAAATAACTGAAAAAAAATGTTTGGTCGAAGAAATTCTAAAAATGAAACTTCAAAGTTAGAGAAAACAGCTGCAGGAAATACACCACTTGAAATATTCGGGCATTTCTGTCTCGATAACCGAGAAAAAAATGTTTGGTCGGAGAAATTCTAAAAATGAAACTTCAAAGTTAGAGAAAACAGCTGCAGGAAATACACACAAATATGAAACTCCCATGTATAACGCGATATCAATTGCAAATCACGGTGAGTTGATTTAACATCATGATTAAAAACTTCTTTTGCTCTTGAATTTATACGTGGTGAGGAAACATTCCATTCTGAAACTCCCCGATCAAACCGATGAGAAAGCTACAACCTCAGCAGGCTATCTTGAAAATAACATTTAATACTGAATCTATTAACAACTCGTGCCGCCCCTCAAATAAAGCGAGACAAATACATCTCGCATCCGTTCAAGGATTTCCAGCTTACAAGCTATCTATAAACATGAAAATTCATGTCTACTTGTTCGAAGGACCGCATTTGGATATACTCGTTCGATTACACGCCTGGGACTAATGAATGAGATAGAGTACCAAAATGTCGCCTGATTGGTGTATGTCAACTAATCAAGTGCATATATCGACCATGGAGACCCGGTATAGCTTCTGTCCAATCGATACGGGCGAAAAGAATGGACTAGTTTCAACTGGAAGTTGAACCCCCGTCCTACTATTATGAATCTCCCTCCCAATCCTATGGAAGCCGGATAAGACCATCTCGCAACCTCCCCCCCAGCGGGGGGGCAGCGACAGAGCAAAGCTTCGTTCTCTCGTAACCTCGCTACCTCGGTTCACAATCTCGCTAACTAGCTCTGTCACTTCGCTGTCTCGCTAACCCTCACCCAATGAAAATGGAGGCGAGGGAGCGAGGTTGCGAGATGACTTTTTCCGGGTTCCATACAATGCTCAATTCTTATTGAATGGACATTCATTACAAATTAGCGCGTGTTAAGTGAAAGTGAACAGCTAGCATGTGAACTAGATTTCCCGTGAAGACTAAATCTCCCATTACACGGGAATTCGGTGTAACCTCAGCAGGCCTATTCATAACATTTTTCATGTTATAGAGATTGTACCTCGTTCATGCTTTTGGAAAAGTGTTCAAATCCTAAACGTATAATTTACAGTGTAGTCCCTTGATGAATATTTCTATAAGGCGATCGTTGAAATACAACAATATTATTTGAAATTCCCTATTCAGGAAAGATCTGTCGACCCGCATCTCCATGCTCGGGACTCATATACAAGAGACTGATGTGGAGAAGATCTTGTCCGTCTGGCTGGAACAAAGGGAAGACAAGGCCAGAAAAACACTCAACCAACCCACACGCTCTCTCATGGTATGTACGGTATCACAAGTCTATCAAGCTAGAAGTATGACACAATTCTTTTCCAACAGACAGCTGTCCGGTGTGTCTCGTGTGTAATAGATTTAACATGTGACATGACTGCAATTTTAGCTTCAATTTCAAGCGAGCAACAGACATAGGCCTACATTAACTCCTAGCGTACAGCAAAAGTTTCGAAGTCCGCCAACCGAGAAACAGCCAAAGTGTGATGTAATCAATGGAAACTGGACATGCGGCCTTGGCAAGAAGTGAATCAACAAAGTCGTATCTCTGTTTGATAAACTTTTGATAGTATGTAATCTTCAGCTGGTCATTTGACATGATTTTACAGCATAACTATAGGGAACACTTGTGTGAATGACTTCCTATTGCCTGCATGGCTGTCCGCGTATTGTCCGGATAGCAAGCGTCAAATCCGATATTCATTATTCAGCCGTCGTCCATAAAAGAATTTCCGCATCAATATTCGATATACCCATTTCTTATGACAGTCAAATAATAAAAAACACAAGGTGGTCTCTTACAAGGGAGAAGCAGTCAACAGATTTCAATGATATCCGCAAGACATGAACACCGTCTGATAAGCCATTATCATTGCCTAACGCCTGAACATTTACTTTAGGGGATACCTCTATCATCATCCTTTAAATTTGATAAAGGTCCCAATTCACACCCTGCACTTGAGCGCACTTTAGTTGGTGTTACTTTTTACAGCGGCCGAAAATGAGAACCGTGGTTCCTTAGCCAATCAACGGTAGATAGGATAACTGCTGACGACCGTGTCATAACCAGCAATCTTGGTACAACTCATTTTCACCGGCTGAGATATGTACCACCCACTGAGATAAGGTCGGATACTGCTGGATGGTAACTTTGCTTTGTCAAGGAAGATTTGTGGATGTGTATGAATAATTGGATATAAACAACATTGATCAGGCCATCGACGTATTGTCATAGAAATGATGCTTATCATCAAACAGTTGTAACGTACCTACATTTTATAGACTTTATACACTGCTGAGAGTTTCTTTGTTAAATTGTGAATTATTTGTCTGTCTTCCACAGAGTATTCTGTTTGATAGGAACCCAGCGTTGAGGAGACGACACGATGCATTTGGCTCTGACCTGGGTCCAAGAGTAAACAGTCCGTTCAACCATGAAGATAATCCCCTACGTTATTGGTGAGTACTATACACCCTCACGTTATTGTTGAGTTAATGTACACCCTCACGTTATTGTTGAGTTAATGTACACCCTCACGTTATTGTTGAGTTAATGTACACCCTCACGTTATTGGTGAGTACTATACACCCTCACGTTATTGTTGAGTTAATGTACACTCTCACGTTATTGGTGAGTACTATACACCCTCACGTTATTGTTGAGTTAATGTACACCCTCACGTTATTGGTGAGTACTATACACCCTCACGTTATTGTTGAGTTAATGTACACCCTCACGTTATTGGTGAGTTAATGTACAACCTTACGTTATTGGTGAGTTAATGTACAACCTTACGTTATTTGTGAGTTAATGTACAACCTTACGTTATTGGTGAGTTAATGTACATCTGTACGTTATTGGTGAGTTAATGTACAACCTTACGTTATTGGTGAGTTAATGTACACCCTTTCGTTTTTGGTGAGTTAATGTACACGTTATTGGTGAGTTAATGTACAACCTTACGTCATTGGTGAGTTAATGTACATCTTTACGTTATTGGTGAGTTAATGTACAACCTTACGTTATTGTTGAGTTAATGTACACTCTCACGCTATTGGTGAGTTAATATACACCCTCACGTTTTTGATGAGTTATTATACACCCTTACTTTATTGGTGAGTTAATGTACACCTTCACGTTATTGGTGAGTTAATGTACAACCTTACGTTATTGGTGAGTTAATGTACAACCTTACGTTATTGGTGAGTTAATGTACAACCTTACGTTATTGGTGGGTTAATGTCGACCCTTACGTTACTGGTGAGTCAATGTAGGGCCTTACGTTTTTGGTGAGTTAATATACACCATCATGCTATTAGTAAGCTACTATACACCTTTACGTTATTGGTGAATTAATATACACCTTTACGTTATTGGTGAATTAATATACACCTTTACGTTATTGGTGAATTAATATACACCCTTACGTTATTGGTGAATTAATATACACCCTTACGTTATTGGTGAATTAATATACACCCTTACGTTATTGGTGAATTAATATACACCCTTATGTTATTGGTGAATGAATGTTGTTGTCTTGATGAGTTGATACACCCTAACGTTATTGGTGGGTTATCGTCGTTGTTGTATTGATGAGTTCATACACCCTTACGTCATTGATGGGTTACTGTAGACCATTACGCTACTGGTGAGTTGATATACAGCCTTACATTATCGATGAGTTAATATACACCCTTATGCGTTATTGGAGAGTTAATACACAACCTCACGTTATTGTAGACCATCACGTTATTGGTGAGTTGATAAAAATGTTCACGTTATTGTTAAGGGAATATGCACCCTTACGTCACCGTTGAGGCAGCGTACACCCTTAACTTGCTGGTGATTGATATCTGCCCGTACGTTATTGATGAGTTCAGTTGATGTACACCCATACGTTATTGGGGAGTTAATGTACTATTATACCTTCGTTGTACTGACGAGTTGTTATACATTGATGTTACTGGAGGATTAATATAGACGCCTACCTGACTGGTGAGTTGATATACACCTTAACATCATTGGTGAGTTTATAGACACCATTGAGAGATTAGAAGGTTAACATACGTCGTAGTATTATAGGTAATCCACCAAAATTATCATTCGGTGAAAACGTTGTCTACACAGTGGGATGCAGCACGTGGTACCATAGCGACGATTACCTCGTGAACGTAACGGTACCATATAGTGGTATCAAAGCGGACCATCGGTAGTTTTGTGTCCGCTTTGGTCCCGTCACGATGAAGACGTAATCACTGTTATGGTACTATTCCGCTGTGTACACAATGTTCCCACCTGCTGGGCCGGAACTTATACGTGTGTAAACTTTGTTGTGATCGAACCCATTATTCCTACGAAGTAGGCTACCATTTGCAAATTGTCCGGTAATGAGTGAGTGAGTCCATCCGAATCCTTTCGTCGGCAAAATCAGGAGAACCGTTGACATTAGGACCTTGATTTTTGGCATGAACGTGCATTAGGGCATTGTTACCATCAGGTTCTGAGCTGACCGAATTCTGATGAAAATTCGATTTATAATTATTTTTTATTATTTATTGATGGCTCAGCGAGTGCACTGTCATGCCCATCGGAGACCTTTGGCTGTATGTTTCACTGTGACTTGTGAAGGTTCCCTAATACGGCATATCGCGTTGGACACACCGGTTCTCGTAAAATCACCGAAGTTAAGCGACTTTGAGCCCGATCAAGACTTGGATGAATGACCTCGTGTTGTACTGCTGGGCTGATCAGTTTCCATGGTAATAGGAATTGAGGGCGATAATAGTTGCTACGCTAATGACCCACCAGCGGTGACATCTGGGAAAGTTAATAGTACCCACTGTTAATTAGAGACTGCTATTTAAATTCTCTCACGGTAGCACATAGGGCCCCCAAGTCATCTCTCGAGTACACACTTAAATCATATCAAAACCCGTTAGTCACACTACCATGTTATATTTCATCAGAAGCAAATGAAGTAGGAGTCTGCATCCATAAAACGGACTAGCTAGAGTGCATTGGCCACCGCATCCCTGCTTATATCACATGATGTTGGGTAGATTGTAAACAAAAATCGAATTTTGTATCACGGAGTGCGCTGATGCTGGAATTTGAAAACTCAGCTTATGAAACACATGAGCAGTGCGACTAACGTCACAGGACCTACGAATTAGGGTAGGCATTACGCGAACTGAACTCTTGGAAATCCCCATCCCCCAGTTGAAATCCTGCCTACATTAAGATGGGCACTGCCCAAGTCAGAATCACCAGTGATTTTCATTAAAAATCACCAGAAATATTCATCAAACGTAGGTCAGCTCAGAACGTGATGGTAACAGTCCCCTAATGCACCTTCATGCCAAAAATCACGGTTCTAATTTCAACGGTTCTCCTTATTTTGCCGACGAAAGGATTCGGATGGACTGACTCATTACCAGACAATTTGCAAACTTCGTAGGAATACATGAGTAGTCATTCCATTATTTCGTCTTTGCAATTGAACTGTGCAAGAGTTTGGTTGTGTAGGCTGTTTGACGGATCCCAGTGTCGTCTAGCTAGTCTCATCCAATGATACACTTCTAGTTCATTTGTTTCGGATCTCACTGAATCATCTTCCATTCAATGAACAAACGATGTGCAGCATGATACCGGTAATTGAATCGCAAGTCATACGGGTAAATAATGTCTCGAGTATGCCGTCTAAATTCCAGCGAATCTCTGGCTAGCAGACCTGACCCGATAAGGGTGAGGCCGGGACAACGGAAGCCTAACTTCGAAGCGTTGGACAGTGACCATAGCGTCATAGAGGCCTTCTACAGTCCAGACTCGTCGTCCGAATGCCTCTTCTCCCCCGTCCCGGACAGGCAACACGGCGTAAAACAAGTCGCTGTTACCCCGGTCATTCAAATCCGAACATCTCAAGGTGAATGTTGTTCTAATGATTCGAACATTCTAATTCTTTCGTTTGCCTCTCTTCCGTACCCCGTACCGGACAGGAAGCAAGTCATGTTTTTTTTATTCCGGCTAATCAACTCCGTCCCTCTCGAGATGAATCTAATATTTCAAAAACATTCATAATTTTTCTATATTTAATATCGTTTTATTTTGAACTTCAAATAATTTAGAACATTGAAAATGATGATCAGTCATAGCGAGTGAACCAAAAATATGACGACCGGGCCGAAGTGTGTTTGTTTGCCTTCTTGCAGTCTAGATTTATACCTACGTCCATTGCATAAAATAAGAACTTGATAACGAGAAAGACTTTATAACGCCCCACGGAATAATAAAGAAGCTTTTGGAGAGCACTTACTCAATTTCCAAGGTATATTGGCAAATTTATATACTATGTACATTTTTTTCTTGAGCTTATCATTTTCAAACTACATGTTAATAAAATCCGGTGTTTTGCTCATTTATTTTTGTGGTGCAGATTCTGGTAGCGTTTCTACAATAGATGGAGATACAAGTGTTCTCAATATAACCTCAGTTCAGAGCTCAGTCCCAACAAGCCCGATCGAGTTCTGTGCACCTGCTGATGCCGCCCGTCGTTTCTCCCCTATCCCTGTCACTCTGGGGACATCACAGCCCGTCCCTCGCAGAGAGGTCACTTCACCCGTTGAATATGGACATAACGTCGATGCGGTTGAGTCAGGTACGATAATGGATATGGTTACTTTTAGTCTTCAGTTAGGTACGATGTGTTTGCATCTTCTTTTACTAACTGGACCGAAACGTATGGAAGACGGTTCACCTGTCATTCTCACGAACTGTGTTATTCAGACAATGTTCCAAATTATTTTAACAGAGATCCACGAAGACGTCGGTAATATGGTTGATGTCAAGGTAAAAGCCATCCGGGACTTCACCAGCCAAGAACCAGGCACATTGGCCTTCAACAAAGGTACAGCATAAAATTCCTTAAATTAGATCCCTTAATATTCGATGGAGTTTGTAAGGAAATTTCTAACCAATGAACAAAAAAGTTTAACCTCCAGCCTAAGGGATTCGTCCTTAAACGGATTCAAACCTTTGGGAATGTAATAAGTGACATGCTCTCAGTGAGGATCATCCTTGAATGTAACAATTCTTATGGAATATGCATGAGTGAGTGAAAGGATTATTCTCAAAAGATTTATCCCCTCAAAGGATTGAATCCATCTCTCAGCACCAGGTGTCATCGTCTAGCTAGCGTATCTAATTCTGCTTGAGCTGGCGCCGTGTGGTTACTTCATGGTTTTCGCATGAACATGCGCAATAAAATTAAAAACAGGCTAAGACACCAAGGCTACGCCTTAGAATCCTCCGTATTCTAGTCTGAATCTGAGGTTCCGAGGGAGGCTTTTCTATGAAGTCATATGATTGCATTTTAGTTGCCAGACTTCGTCAATCTTTCCCATTTCTTACATATCTCACCAATGTATGAAGAATTCCCGCAATCATAGTCCTTTGGTTAAGCTATCAGACCCGATGTTCACCTTATAAAAACTAATAAATTCATCAACACAAATAATTTCTGAAAAGTTGAAACGATCCAGTAGTTTACACAATTTTTTAAATAAAGCAGACTTATGTCGCAAAATATTGATTAGTTCATACTATTATCTCAACTATTATTTTATCAAAATGAAATATTGGATTTCTTTCCAAGACACAGAATTCAATCTACTTCATTCGCCGAATTACATGTCGTATTTTCCAGGCCAGATGATCAAGCAGAAAGTTGCCAAGAACAGTGAGGGTTTCTCCTATGGCTGGACTAGGACAAGTCGATTCACTGCCAAGAAATATGGCTTTTACCCGTCTGATTACGTTACCCTCCACCGTAAATCAGCGTGACTTTTCGGAGAACTCCACATCTCCTTTGGCGCAATATCTTATTATTTCACGGATCTTTTGCCTCTTCCACTCATTTATACAAGAATAAAATATCTACAAACTTGAAATAAATAAATAAAAATATATTTGCTTAGTGTAAAATAACACTTGACATTTTATCGGCTTTTCGATTTTTTTCTTCAAAAGTTCTCTTTCACAATCGTGAAATATTATACATCATATTATATACATCAGTTTACGTCAGAGCCAACCTTTGTTATCATCCAATTCAAAAAGAAAACAATATATATATTTTGTATCTAATGCTGTAAAATAAATTAGCATATATAACACATCATATCCGCACAGTTCTGTTTTAACTGCCTATATACAACCATGCAATCGCGCAGTTAGTGGACACAACCTTGAGTCGCAGAAAGAACCTTTCTGAAGACCTAGCTGGGTACACAGTGACGCTCATTGTGTTCTTTCTGAGGTTTTCCAGTATCTAATATGTCATTAGAGATCAGAAATATAACATCTCGGACACGAACTAATGTCAGTTATTTATCTTTTATACTAGCGTAAACCTTCATATATAGCTACTCAAAGGAATATACCTGTTATCCGTTATTGACACACAAAGTCGATATGTGGCCGATGGTCAAGCAGCGGGCTTCGTAATATTTCAGTTACGTACAGTAGCAAAATAATACTCTGAAGAGACCAGCCCGAATAGTTGTCGGAGCAGTGGTTTTCGTAATATCTCACTTGCGTAGAACAGCAAAAATCATCTTGAAGGAAAAAGTCAAAATATTTCTGAAAGTGTTCGAATTTTGTAAAGAGAATATTTCTGAAAGTGTTCGAATTTTGTAAAAATAATGAGGTAAATCTAATTCCAACAATGTCAAAGTAACCTATCCTAAATCTTCTATTCTTCCACATGTGTGCAGGTAAATATCACCAGATGTTTACTCGGGCCATTTTAATACCGAATACTAATGCGAAGCTTCAGCCAATCAGAACCGCCCGTGGCCTTATTTCTCTGGAGACCAACACTCCATTTGTCATAGTCATACCTCTAGAAAATGACAATTTATGTCGTGTGCGAGAAATGACCATCAAGCTCAACGAAAAGAAGTTCTCTTGTGATCTAGTCGTAGATGACGACGGCTATCATAACAGTATATAAAAGGAAGTTATCATCGAGGCGAAAACGCCCAGGTAAATCGAGATTTGATTTGACTGAGCTCGTACAGATGCCTCTATTAGTATATGATATCATTCTTATTTGTTTAAGATTGCAAGCCAAATAGAACGGGATAAATAGGGATGGACACACTCGTACATTTAGAATGAGTTACCTTTATACAATTATTCTCATCCGCACAGGTTGGATATATTGGCCACCACACTTAACAATAAATCTGACATGGCCATTCTCGCAACTGCTCACGCGCATAGCGGTACCGTTCGGTTGCACAACTTGTTGCACAGTAGTGCATGAAAATTATCCTATGGAGCAATTGCCGAATTGGTTCAACTCTCTTGTTTATCCCATCATGTGTCGACCATTCGGTTGTTCAATTTACTTCATTCATAAATGCATACAATCTTTTAAAAGGATATAATGATGGGCGAGGATATATCGGCGCCATTTCCCACGTAATCGAGTCATCGGCGACGGTATAGACGCCCAACGGCAAGCGGATTTGGTGAACATTAATGCCTTTGCCCAACACACCATGGTATAGACCTGCGATGATATTCGATCGAAGTATACGTGGGTCATACGCATCCGGACGAATACGGAGGAGAATTCCGTGGCTGCTTTCAAGCGGATCATTAAGACCGGTCGCAAACCGTCGTAAATGCAAAGTGACTAAGGCACCGATTTACTCAACACCCCCTTCTAAAGGTTCGTGAAAGCCCAAAAACGTTTCTTCTTTCACACATACATCGAAACCAAGGCTTTCGACGTGAAAAGGTTGAATCGGACGTTCAAAGGGCTCAAGTACAAATATTTCACCTCCATGAACGCACAGCGGTGTTTGCTCACACATTTGCTCCTTCAGGTTGTCAAGTATTACGTACAATCACGCCTATCATCACAAAATTCTGAATATTCCTCGTCACTGAACAAAACGAAGCCCACGTGCGTCGTTTCTTGTACTCCACACAACCACGTATACGACCGATTTATGCCTTCAAACGAGGAGAGCACATGCGAATCAGTATAGTGAAGGGCAGCTTCGAGATAGGAACTGGAGCGATGAACACTTTGTGGCTACACGACCTCAACAACACGACCAGCGGATGTATGAAATAGAAGGCCTTCAATGGGAACCGTTGAAAGGGACGTTTTACGATGAGACGTTGTGGCGTATCTCATCTCTCTACTTAACCAACCCAGGGATAGCAACCGACCATGAGTGCGAACCAGACGTCTGGAGGCCACGACCATGCTACCGACGTTCAAAACAACTATTCATCAGCATCGTTACGGGTCCAACATGGCCAGGCAAGACGGAGTTTATCCAGAGGCTCGTTCGACACAACACGAGCATGCTGACTCCACTCATCACCCAGACCATGTGGTGTTACGGAGAATGGCATGGGCGTATGCGACGATGTCCAACGTCACGTTCATGGAAGGGCTGCTAACCCTGACCGATTTGAAACCGGACACCGATGATCCCATGGCAGAAACCGATGCTCGGTGACCCAGCTCTTTGCCAAAGATAGTCATCATCGGTGATTCAACGCCACCTCCATCGTGCATAATTGTTAATGCACCGATTAAAGAGCTCGAGACATCAGTTTGAATGCCCACTAGCTGGTGGCGCCTAAAAACCCGAGAGACACAACTGAACTGTTGCAACTGGCGACACGAATGTAGTCCGGACACACCTACTGTCTGTCCCAGATAATATATCCGAGATATTTTCGGCGATATTTCGGTTACAATTTGTCGTACAACACTGAAACTTCATACTGTATATAAACTAAAAAATACTATTTTTTCCATATTTCCATGAAATCTGTTGATAATTGACGAAAATCACCAATAGCTACCATGATATTTTGGGGTCACGACGTGACGTTGATCTGCCAATGTTATAACATGCAAGCTTGACGTCATGGCTTCAATAAACAACCCACAAATCTCTCATCTAATTTATGTTTCGCGATTTGTTGAGAACCGCAGGAAGGACTTTCTTGATACCTTGGAATGAAATTTGTACTACTTTCTAGTTTATCTCCTGTGTGAAGCTTACATGTCCTACGATATAGTTGTCTCCGAAATATCGCCGAAAACGTCTTGGATATATTATCCGGGTCAGACAGTAGTTCGCGATGGAAGCCTTGCGACGACCCACCAGTCAGGATAAAGAAAATTTCTGGATACAACTACAACATCGTTAGACGACAGCTTCAGAGGGTCGACCAACGACACTGAGATTGCTAGCTTTCGGACAAAATGGCTGAGCCAGTGAATGTGCAGGAGCTCCAGGGCATTGCTCAAGGCATAACGAAACTTGTGGACAATCTGCGGACTGATATTCAGGCCAAGGACAATCGTCAATTGTAAAGTGAACAGGTAAAGGACCACATTTCTTCTATTCAAAAGTGTGATGGATTGTCTTCAAGTGAGGTGAGAGAGTGGCTGGACGATTGCACCGTGGCACTTCAGGCCTTACAAGGCGTCAGAGGGGGCCGGCTCAAATAGAAGCATGGACCTCCCTCGGATCACTCCATAGAGAGATTGAACACTTTCTCAGTGATAAAAATAGAGAGACTAAAACGTAGGGCAAAATACGTACTCACGTGACGACTCAATTTGTGTCCGCCTATGAAGATGAACGATTGAAAGGTGAGCTTGATACTGTTGTCCAGAAACCTAATGAAGCAGTCAGTGCTTTTAATCGACGGGTTAAGGAACTTGCCAGGCGAGCTTATTCTTCTGTATCGGATGATGCTAAGCTGTTAATGTTACGAGCATACGTCCGCTCCCTTTTCGACAAAACACTGGCAAGGAAAATAGTAATGACAAAACATGCTACAGATTTGAACGAGGCCATGTAGTACGTCGATGAACAGACGGCCAGTACAGAACTGTTGGCGGCGACCATGACTATGCCTACGGAACATGAACCTATGGAAGTCGGGTCGTCCACAAAACCCGGAAAATGAGGCACAAGGCGCTAGCAATCGCGCACGTCAGGAAGAAAGAGTACAGAGTCGTGCAATCGCGGCGAAGATTCGACGTTTGCGGGATGAAGTCACCCGGCAGATGAGTACTAGTGTACCGCTTCAGCATACACAGACTGTGCAGGCGCCTGGACAATCACATCAGCGCTGGAGAAATGGTAACCAGGGACAACGTCAACGGTTCCAAGGTGTGCAGATGAACAGGCGTGAATGTCCTCAGTGCGACAAAAGGCCAGTTTGTTTCCGACCAAATCACATTCAGGCCAACTGCAGAGCCTACCTACCAGGAGGACAACGCGCTGTTCGCGGTCGCAGGAATCTCCAAGTGCACGTGACCCATGACAACCCCCAGAGGCATGTAAGCTTTCGAAACAATTTCATTCAGAATCAATCGGGAAACGGATCAGAACAGTGACAGCTCTCGTTGATACAGGCGCATGTACAACCTTGTTAAGAAAAGTTGTGTGGAAACGGTTGTCAGCACGTGGCCCTTTGCGAAAAGCTGGTACTATATACGTCATCAACGAGACGCCATTGAAGTTTGAAGACGCTCGTCCTGTTTCAGTTACTGTTGTACCAGAGATGCTGCATGAGTGTGTCTTAGGTTCCGACGCGCTCGGTCTTGGGTGTGCGCGTCTTGACTATGAAACAGCCAAAATGCGGTGGTTTGACAAAACTTACCAATTGGAAACAGTGCGATTTGGCATGGGGGTTGGGTCCTCCACGGTTAAAGAGACTACGGGTCATAAATCAATTGACTGTGTACTTGAGAAATACCATTACCTCTTTGACATTGCCAAGAAACCTGGAGCAGGAAGACACCCCCAGGTCAAGTGTACTATACCTACCGGAGATCATCCACCGATCAAACAACGGCCCTATAGACTGCCATTGAAGAAACAACATGTTGTCAAGGAACAGATCCAAGAGATGTTGGACGCAGGTGTGATACGACATTCAACCTCACCTTGGGCTTCACCAATCACCCTGATACCCAAGAAAGACGGTAACATAAGATTTTGCATTGACTATCGTGGACTAAATTCCATTGTACGTAAAGATAGCTATCCTTTACCATTGATTTCTGACATTTTTTATTCTCTTAGTGGTAGTAGGATTTTCTCAACTCTCGACCTCAAAAGTGGTTATTGGCAAATACCCATGGCTGAACAAGATGGAGAAAACGGCCTTTATTTGTTCGGAAGGTCTGTGGAAATGGTCAGTCATGCCTTTCGGGTTCTGTAACTCGGGGGCAGTTTTCCAGAGGGCGATGAATGATTTTTTTTAGAGATTATCTGAGCAAATTAGTGTTTGTTTATGTAGACGACATTATCATCTACTCAACAGATGCAAAACAGCATGCTTACCATCTGGATCTTGTGTTCCAACGCCTTCAGGAATACAACCTTCAGCTTAAGCGCGAAAAGTGTATCTTTACGGCCGATTCAGTCGACCTTCTGGGCTACCATATCTCAGCCAATGGTATTTCGCCACAAAGTCAAAAGATAGAAGTATACGTAGTATGTCACCGCCCACTTCAGTGAGTGAAGTCAGATCCTTACTGAGCATAGCTGGTTATTATCGGTCATGTGTACCACAGTATGCCTCTATAGTACTTTGACACGGATAAATGCACGTTTTTATTGCGGACCTGATCAGCAGACAGCCTTTGAGAGACTGAAAAGTATATTATGTTCTGAAATAGTTCTAGCCTACCCTGATCTACAAAGACCATACAAGCTAGTGAGTGAGTGAATAGAATTTAACGTCGCTTTCAACAATATTTCAGCTATATCACGACGAACCAACTAAGCACCACCCAGCCCAGTTGTGTTCCTGCTACTTCAAAGAAGAGATCTTTGAAGTAGCATGGAACCAGACACCCTCCATCCACCCTATAAACATGGAGGACAGCGCACAAGACACAGACAGGACACTTACATGGTGCAATAAAGACAAGTGATATTACAGTGCTAGACACCACATTATCAAGTTCCTGTTGCTTCTCAGCAAAATTCATTGAAGCAACAGGGACCTGAACCCACCCAACCCCATACAAGCTATACACAGATTCGTCTAGCTACGCAGTAGGTGCTATTGTGGTCCAGGAGGGTGACGATGGTATAGAAAGGGTTATTCGGTATGTATTTCCAACATTGAAGGATGATCAGTTGAGATGGCCAGTCATAGAAAAAGAAACTTATTCAGTGGTGTATGCTTTACAAAAGCTACGGCCATATTTGTATGGGACTGAATTTGTAGTTTATACCGACCACAAACACTTGAAAAGTCCAGAGATGGACTGTACTTATTGCCGAATATGGATGTAAAATAGAATACATTAAAGGTGCCAAAAACATCAGGGCAGATATACTTTCACGCCTCCGACGCCCTCCGGAAGTGGCGACCTTTGACACTGGTGATTACGTCATTCCAGAGTCAGATGACGAGGTACTACCTTACGTGCCTCTTGATGCACATGACATCGACGTAACGCTGTGACACGACACCCCAGGAGGCCAGGAGAACCTATATATATGATCCGTCTTCTGTGAAATGTACAACATACGATGGTCTTCGCGAGAGATCGTGGCGCAATCCTATGAAATCGTACGAGATTCGCGAGGAAGCGTAGCCTATTCTTCACGAAACGTAGCGCCAGCGTGGGTATTCGTAGTACTGTCGCCACACATCGTTTTGAATTCTTCTCAGTATCGTAGTATGATCGTACAAGAAGCGTAGAATGCGTCCAACAATCATCGTACAATGCGTACGGCATTCTTGCTGTTTTGTGATCGAAAGAACTACTACGACTACCCACGAATATACACGATAGGAGGAGAATGCATGCGAGAACGCAGTAGGATGGTGCCAAGAATGCCATACGTATACCATTTAATCGTACTTGGCCGGCGAATGTTTTGAACATTTCAAAACTTTCGTACTCCCTCCGAGAATAGGCAAGAACGGTCACGATCTGCGACGAACCCCGCAAGATGCCAATACGAATTGCTAAGAACACGATTTTCCAGTTCGCGGTGATTCGCCTACCCAATTATTGGCAGTGTGACTGGGGCTTTATAAGAAACGCCGTACGTACACATTTCGCTTCCAATCATTATAGAATCAGGATGTGGACCTTTTTGATCATCATATTTGGCACAGAATCCGCAGCGCCGCGTATAGCAAGCCTTTCAGATGGTGTGCTTGTTCTTCGCGTTCGACCAGTATCTCTCGTTAAAGCAGAGTGGTCTGTGGTAGTTACTATCACAGCCCCAGAGGTACCTCCAACATTCCTTCAACGTGTAGTGAAATTCGAGGCCGCCATTAATGTATCTGTACGAGAGGACCAAATTCACCCTGATGATATAGTGTGACGAATAGATTATATGTATGATGATAATGTATGGGGTCATAAAAAAGGGGGGGGGGGGTGATGAAATTGATGTTGTTGCAAAAGTATGTCACGCGGTTGGTCATTTTTACAGTATATTTTGATGTTAATGTTTCGCACTTACTTGAGTCCTGTTTGAAATAATTATCTATCACTCTGGGTTGTTTACCTTATTGCTGTCGGGTCATGATAGTTATTTATTCTCTCGTAAATATCCATTCACTGTATAAATTTCAACCGGCAACTTCGCGTAGTCTGCCATGTTTTTGCCTAATATCAAAGCGAGGCTGTATATCCTGTACTCGATGTTTTTGTTGAAATATTACTTATTTATACTACTTTGGTGATAAATAACTGTATATATATATTTTGTGTCATAAACATACAATTATCTGATCAAACGTATTAACATGTTCTTTGTATTTCATTCATAATTAGCTGCAAGCTGTCGGCAAGGTTCCAGGCTATCGTGGAGTATTTTCCGATAGGTGGCGCTTAAGTCACACGCCCGCGAAAGTATAAATTCGAGAGCACAAGCAAGATTCGTCACTTCGGTCATTTGTTCTCGAAGTCAGCGGCACAGCTTGCTGTGAGTACCGCAATTAACGTTACCAGAAAGCTCCAACGACCTTGAATTACCAACAGGTAATTGGATTTAACATATGGGAATAATAAAACAGTAATATACGGGTTGCATATGCATGCATAAAATAACCCAGGATCTGAAGTCGGGGTAAAACTAACCCAGGTTCTGAAGTCGGGGTGATCAACCCAGGATATAAAATCGGGGTAAAGGATCGTTGTATACATTGGTATTCATTTACTAGTCATGTGGCTAAAATGTTTATCTCTGTAAATATAATGATGAATTGATCCACTATAAATATCCAGACAAGGGAAATATGGATAATATTATTCAGCCTCGGATACCAGTGCCACATTATAAACCAGTGTGAATCTATAGATCTAGATATCAGTGATATTGGGAGATGACCCCCAACTATTAATTTGGAAATAAGTGAATGAAACTCGGGGTATCGTTACCACCCGTGGATTTAAAGCCGGGGTGCACTGCTTGGGAAAAGAATACTGTCACGCAGAACTTGACTTATGTTAAGGTGTGAAGGTATACTGATTACCTCAGTGTTCGCCGTGAAGAATACGGGTTCCGGTTCAACACAAAGGTAATATTACTTGGTAGTCACCACCCGTGGATTAAAAGCCGGGGTGCACTGCTTGGGAAAAGAATACTGTCACGCAGTACTTGACTTATGTCAAGGTGTGAAGGTATACTGATTACCTCAGTGTACGTCGTGAAAAATACGGGTTCCGGTTCAGTAAAACGTAATATTACACAGGTTACATCCATAAAATACAACCAGGGGTCCAACGAGCGTAATATCACTGTTTCAGGGAATGTTTATTCTAGATCTATCGTCTACACGTCGGTAAACACGGGATATCACACAAAGAGATTTCTGGAATTATATCTTTATTACCATATCACACAGGCAGAATACACATTTTCCCAGTATCACCCAGAAACGATTCACCGGGTATATAAATACAGCGCTCTCATCCGAAGCTAACAGTCGGCGTACTTTGGCAGAATTGACATCTCTCGTTACCTTGAAAGGAGGAATGCCAGGAGGAGTTGTTTCCCCTGATGTGTTGATAAATAAACAAGAAACGGTACTCGGGTAATCATCTCCGGGTATATTTCGTAAATTCTACCTCAAGTCGTATAGAGGAAATTAGTAGAATATAAACAACAAACACATATACTCATGAGAGCCTGCTACCTTTAATATTTGATGATTTATTAAATAAATTAGACTATCAATATCACCTGAAACTTAAGGTAATTCTAGAAGTATTAATATAATACTCTGTAAATATATTGAATAAAACATTGTTATTGTTTGATATTTCAATAATGCAGTTTCCTTTATTCATTGATGAGTATCTGGTAAGTGTACATTCCGGTTAAAAACCGGTGGTGTCAGAACTGATTAAATTACGGGTAAGTGGTATAAAAATATATCAGTTGCCATCCTGACCGATTGACTGTGTATTTCTCTACGGGGTATTGAAGTACCGGTTGACCGTAACATTTTTGGTGTCAGAAGTGGGATTCAAAATATACCTTGAATCCAGAGATACGTACCCGGCCCGGATATTTACAAGATATCTACCCTGCTCGGAAATTGATGATATATCTGAATTCAGGGTTACGGGCAAATACCAGATAACATGGATATTTCAGATGTTTTCAAAACACCTGGTCCCAGACGGAGTAGACGGGGGACAAAATCTGGCACATTTTCAACTGAAGAAGATACAGCAAGTGAATCTGAAAATGCTGGAATACATGCTCCACCAATTTCCAGAGAGGGTGTACATGATACCTCTAATTTAAACGGGGTGACAAAGAAAAGCGCCTGTTATCCTATTGGAGATACATTGGAAGCGGATAAGTCTACAGGTAGTCTAAGGAAAGAGGTATCGGACATTGTCGGAGATATACTCCGAGGAACAATGCAAGATGTTGCATCTATGATAAAAGGAGCAGTCACAGAAGCTATTTCCAGCGTTAATAAATTACCCCAAGATTCACTACCCCCTGTTTGCAGTCAGGGTGAGTTATCCGATACGCTCAATAGATCAGCTTCTAGAAATAAACTAAGAAGATACAACAGAAGTACAGAGGAAATTCGGCGTCCTGAAAGCAGAAGGAGGATTAATTCACCTGTGAATAACAATAGCTCCAGCAGCGATAATAACGACTCGGATGACAGCAAAACTACACACAGTAGTAAGGAACGTACCAGATGGCTTGGTTTACCCAGACAATCAAGCGCAAAACTTCCTTCTTTTACGGGAGCGGAAACATGGGAAGTATGGTACAACAGATTCAGGGACGTGGCCAGGATTAGGGGTTGGTCTAAGGATGAGAAATTGGCAGAGCTGTTACCTAGATTACAGGGTAAGGCCGGCGAGTTCGTTTATGGCCAACTTTCCAGAGAAATACGGGGTACGTATGATTCACTAGTAAGTGAATTGGGGCACCGATATCGAAGAGTGGAAACCCCTAAAACATTTGGAGCAGCTTTCAGTAACAGAAGCCAGAAGAACGGGGAGAAAGTGGAGGATTATGCCGCAGAATTAAAGCGGTTATATGATAAGGCATACGCCAATCGGGATCATACAACCAGGCACGAGGATCTGCTCCGAAGATTTCTTGACGGACTTCACGACGAGAATGCCCGGTTTCATGTAGAATACGTGAAAGACCCTAAGGACATTGATGAAGCCGTTTATGAAGTAGTTAACTTCTTGGAAACTCAAAGAAGAAGTGGGGGTAATACAAAGAGACCCGCCCGCTCGGCGAAATATGGAACTGATGATCAAGAAATAACTGACGATGTTTGTGTGCAGTCAGATACGCGTATCAAACAGACCACACCTGCCAATGGTGGGAAATCTAATACCCAGAAAGGTGGAAATAAGAAATTTAACAGTGCTGGTAAGCAGTCCAATACCGAGGAAATGACCAGCCAGGTTAAAGGATTACGGGCTGAACTGAAAGCAATGATGGGTTCTCTGACGGAAAGAGTAGAGAAAATTGAACAGCGCCCACGTGTCAATTTTACTCAGAGAAATTTTCCTCGACAGACCAGTCCTAACATGAATCACGGGAATAGATCCGAACCACCCAGAGCACAATTCACGGGTTGTTTCCTTTGTAATGGAAATCACTTTGCCAGAGATTGTGAGAACTACCCCAGGGCACAGCTGAATCCAAGATCTCAGGCATTTATTCCTCGATCAGGATATAACAGTTTCAATAAAACTACTCAGGGACAAATGAATAGTAACAATACGACTCAACAAGCAAACTGCAAGGGATCGGCTCAATAGGCCGAGGGACGGTCCCTCATCTCAATGGCCAGTCTCAAATTTCTTCAGAAAGTGACACCACATTTATACACCATAATATTTCCGGAAATTATCCCGAATCAATCAGACGAGAAATCCCGAGATATGATGGAGTATATATTCAGGGAACTTTAAATGATACAGATGTCACATACACAGTTGATACAGGAGCAACACGAACTATTGTTTCCGACAGGGTATTTTCACAGATTCCTGATGTTCGGCGTCCTGAATTAAGGAAAGTGGGGAAAGGCATTATATCCTGTGCAGATGGAAGAACCCTGAAATATACAGGGAAAGGAATTTTTGATATTTCCTTGGGACCCCTGACTTTGAAACAAGAATTGGTCATTGCAGATATTGAAGACGAAATTCTGTTGGGAACTGATATTTTACAGAAAGGACCATCGGGACCGGCTGATATACTCCTGAGTGAAGGAAAAATGATTTTGAATAAGGTGATTATACCCCTTAAACAGATCCCGATGCCTAAAATCAGAAGAGTAGTGACCACTACTGACGTTAATATCCCGGGGATGAGTGAAATGATAATTGATGTAATTGTCAACAAAATTGATGGGGAAGACTGTGAAACAGAGCTCTTAATAGAGGGTTCACCGAATTTCACTGAGAAACACTCGCTTGTAGTAGCACCGTGCTTTGTTGATGTAAGGAGTGGCAGTAAAACCAGGGTCCGAGTAATTAACCCATTTTCAGAATCAACGGTTATTAAACACAAGACGTGTCTCGGATATGCCGAATCCGTGTATCCGGATATTCAGGTTCTTCTGGATAAGGAAAATGATACAGGAGAAGACAATTTTGGCACGATTCGCAGAATCCGACTGGTTAACCCTGTACTCAATGTTACACGTCAAGCATCAGATGTACCCCGATCCAAGAGTAGTGGAAAAATGAACGTCCCGACACACCTCAGAGATTTGTACATAGAGACAGCACATGGACTGGAACCTTCCAAACAGGATGTCATCGCTGATGTACTTAGGGAGTATGGAGAAGTATTTTCCAAAGATGAATATGACCTAGGATGTACAGATTTAGTGGAACATTCCATTGATACGGGTGATGCGAAACCTATCAAACAGCCACCGAGAAGGCTACCCATGGCATTTGCCGGAGAAGATAAAAAGGCACTAGAAAACTTACAGAAACAGGGATCAATCAGACCATCAACATCACCCTGGGCTTCGCCCATAGTGTTGGTCAGGAAGAAGTGTGGCTCTATAAGGCCATGCATAGATTTTCGTCGCCTTAACCTGGTGACCCGTAAAGATGCTTTTCCACTGCCCAGAATCCAAGATTGTCTTGATGCCATAGAAGGAGCAACATGGTTCTCTACCCTAGATCTCACCTCGGCATATAATCAAGTACGAATCAAGAAGGAAGACATCCCGAAAACAGCATTTGTTACAAAATATGGTCTATTTGAGTGCACTAAGATGCCCTTTGGCCTCTGCAATGCGCCAGCAACGTTCCAGAGATGTATCGAGCTAGCCCTATCTGGACTCCAATGGGTCTCATGTCTCCTGTACTTGGATGATGTCGTGATTTTTGGTCATACATTTGAGGAACACACCGAGAGACTTAGACAAGTTTTGAAGAAAATCAAGCTTGCTAAGTTAAAACTGAAACCAACCAAATGTCATTTGATGAAGAGAGAAGTTGAATTTCTTGGACATATTATTTCTGGGGATGGTATCCGTCCAAATGAGCAAAATATCGAGAAGATTATAGCCTGGCCTACCCCTAGGAATGTAACCGAAGTCAGAGGTATCCTGGGATTAGGAAGCTATTATCGACGTTGGGTAAAAGACTTTTCTAAGTTGGTACACCCATTAACCGAACTGACAAAGAAGGACACACCATTTCAATGGACGTCTAAATGTGAGGAGTCATTTAGCGCATTGAAGACAGCATTAACAGGATCGGATATTATGGGATATCCGAAAGATGGATGCCTGTTCATTTTAGACACAGACGCATGTGACATAAGCATCGGGGCAGTATTGTCTCAAATACAAGATGGGAGAGAACGTGTCATTTCATATGCTAGTCGTGTTTTGAACAGGGCTGAGAAGAACTATTGCGTGACTGACAAAGAACTACTGGCTGTGAAATTTTTCACGGAATATTTCCGTCATTATCTTCTGGGAAGGAAGTTTCTAATTCGGACAGACCACCAGGCACTGAAGTGGCTTTTCAGCTTAAAGGAGCCCAAGAACAGGATAGCAAGGTGGATAGAAGTTTTATCAGCCTTTGATTTTGAGATCGAGTACAGACCTGGAAGGCGTCACCAGAACGCCGATGCCTTGTCTCGATGCCCAAATCCTAGACTGTGTGAATGTGAAGACGAAGATGAACCTTTAAAGTGCGGGCCTTGTGCTAGGTGCCGTAAACGAACCACGGAAATGCAGAGTGCATTCGTGGAGAAGATGGAAGCTGTAGACGAACTACGGAGGGCAAACTCCGGGAGTAAAGAACCAGTTGGTCCGGAAGACACTGAATTTGTAGGGCCTGTTCTTTGTCTCCAAAGGATTGGGAGAAATGCATTCTGGTATGTTTGGAATTTGGTGTTGCTGTTGCTGAGACCCATCACCTGGAATAACCTTTGGGTTTCCGACATAAATGACGGGTTATACCAATCATGTCGAAACAAGGTTAGGGTAGATGGGCAGCGTTTGACAGGCCTTTCCAGTAAACATCACCTGAATGAGACCCGCACTGATAGTCTTGAATACAGCTCAAGCCGTAAAGCAACTGCGACGCCATGGATGCAGGGCTATGCGATGTCGACGCTTAGGAAGAAGCAATTTGAGGACCCTGACATAGGACCTGTTTTAAAATGGTGTGAGGAAGGTCAAAGACCGTCTGGGCCAGACGTATGTGCATCGAGTCCAGCCTCACGACACTATTGGAATTCATGGGACAGTCTTGAGATAAAGGATGGGGTATTATTTCGGAAATTTGTGCGCAAGGATGCAACTGGCAGTCATTTGCAGTTCCTGGTACCAAGAAGTATGAGAGATTACGTCTTGAATCAGATGCATGATTCCATCCTTGCAGGGCACTTAGGTCGGAAGAAAACCAGAGAAAAGACAATGCAGAGATTCTATTGGTGGAGACTACGGGAAGACGTAGATAACTGGGTTCGTCGCTGTGACACTTGTGGAGCAAATAAAGCCCCAACAAAATCTCCCAGGGCTCCTCTCGGGGATATGAGAGTCGGAGCACCTCTCGATAGACTTTCAACAGACATTTTAGGTCCTTTTCCAGAAACAGAGCGTGGAAATAAGTTTATCCTCATTGTAACGGATTATTTCACCAATTGGGTGGAAATTTTTCCAATACCGGATCAGACAGCAGTCACCTGTGTTCAGGTAATACTAAACGAAGTCATCAGTAGATTTGGCTGTCCTTTAGATATGCACAGTGATCAAGGCTCAAATTATACAAGCGAGATATTTACAGAACTTTGTCGACTCCTGGAGATTAGAAAAACTCGAACAACACCAAGGCACCCCCAGTGTAATGGCAAAGTCGAGCGTTTCAACCGGACACTAATACGAATGATTAGAGCATACCTGAAAGACGAGCAAGAAGATTGGGACCTGTTCCTGGGATGTTTGGCTGCAGCATACAGAGCCACCCCTCATGACGGTACAGGGTTGACCCCCAATTTACTGATGCTTGGTCGAGAAGTGAGACTTCCTGCTGAAGTAATATTCGGTACAGCCAGTCCAGACAATCCAGATGAAATCCCTTCATATGGTGATTACATAGATGCTCTACGTGATCGATTGCAACATGCCCATGATGTGGCACGCAAACGTCTCAAGATCGCAGCAACGCGACAGAAAAAGACATATGATGGGAAAACACTATCACACCAGTACAAACCAGGGGACTATGTATGGTACTATCATGAAAAACGAGAAAAGGGTATCAGTGCAAAACTACAACTCCCCTATAGTGGTCCTTACTTAGTACTAAAGAAACTAAATGATTTGGATTACATCATCCAAATGGATGAAGCAGGGAAAACAAGGGTCTTACATCACAACAAATTAAAACCCTACCTGGGAACAAACACTTTAAAATGGGCGAAAAAAGCTTTGACTAACTCAAGGAGGAGAGTATTCTAAAATTCTAAAGACATAAAAAGAAAACTGGTATAATCATGGCACAGTATCCGGTGGCTGATAGGAATGTATTATGATGTAACATGATATTAAAGAATGTTGAATAACACAGTTTTCTTGGTCTTTGCAGAATGTCTGATAAAGCCAAGCGAGCGATGGGGAAGAGAGGGGCTGCATATCAGTGCAAAAGATGTGTTTATGTGGGCGACAGGCAGCAGATGTTGAGACATGTGGTGACGAACCATCTTCCACGCAATGAAGCCCCATACTCCTGCGGAAGTTGCAACAAGATTGCACTGAAAGCGGATGAAATTAAGAAACACATGGAGGAAAAACACCCCACATGCACCACAATGGACAACGTCGGTGGGACTGGTAATTCTTACCTACTAAAGCCAGAAGACACCAACACCCTATCCAAAAAGGAATCCATCGCATTCTACGAGGGTAAAACAACATCCGGGCAAAAGCCAACAAAACCTGCTGAGCCAACTGAAAGTGCACCAATGCCCCCACTCATTCCAGTTGAAATACCGCTGACTGGACCAAATGACTCTACCCTACCATTGCCTGGATGTGATATGAAAGAGGTCCTGGAAGTCTTCCGGCAGTTTCCCAGAATTTTGAACCAGGTGAATGGCATCATTGAACTTCGCCATGCTGTGGACTCTATTACGACTGAGGAAGATCCAAACAACATCATTTTGGACACAAACCCTCCCGACACAGACGAGGTTTGCACTATCACCTTAACTCCGAAATACATCATCACCAACTCTGAAGAATCCATGCCATGTGAAGAGGCTATTGAACTCCATCCGCAGGAGAGCGAGATCAAGGAATTTTTCAATGAGCCTGTGGATCTTATTTCGCCCATCACAAGCCCCATCAAAGCAAAACACAACGCTGTGGTCAAACCTGATGAAGTACCTCCTCAGATAGTAAAGAGCCCCCAAGTTTGTAATGGATCTTGTTTTTCCGAGACCAAAGTGGCAGATATTATCCATGAAACGGCTGAAGAAACTGCCAACTCTGTTGCAACAGCAATCTTGGCTGCAATTGGCAAGCAACCGCATCCAGAACAAGATTTAAGGCCTGTAACAAATCAACTTATGACAACGAATGTTAACATCGCTCAAGTCGCTGGGATCCTTGAGGCTACAAATTCCAAACATTCAGAACTCAGCTCTACATTGAACGATTTGGTTAAATGTATTTCTGGATTGACGGCTGAACTGTCCCGCATAAATAGAGCTGTTACACTTCATACAGATGCAGCAGTTAAGCTAAATCAAGGGGTAACTGAACAGACAGGAGTGCTGCGTTCTCTGTACCAAGGGACCATTGACTCCCATGCCAATCTGACAGCTGCCATGAAACAACAGGGAGAAGGATTCCGGTTCCTCCGTAACCAAATTATTGGAATCAGCGACGAATCTGGCCAAGTCAAGCATCTTCTCAAACTGGATGAGCCCTCCTTCACTACTCCAAAACCCGACACCGCCACAAAATCCACTTCCTCTTCATCATCACATCAATGTCCGGAAAAACCTACAGCAACACCATCCGATGAAATCAAGCCACCCAGGAAATCCAGAAACCAGGACCGTCTAAGAAGTGAAGTGGTGCATCCCCTGGGAAATGGAACAGACCCAAGGAGAGATCCAAGTCAGTCCCGTTACAACAGACCCTGGCATCGCTTCGGCCAACAATACGTCAGAGCCCCATGGATCCGCCAACCGATGCACGGCAAGAGGCCCCGGAGTCCAAGCCAAGATCAGAGACGAGTGATGAGCCGAGGCGACCCTAGAAAAGAAAACAAAATGAACGAATTATAAATTTTCTTCTAACGATAGTATTGTTATTGTATTACCAGGTTTAACTATGTTTTAAATGCACTTGTCATATTTGATTTCAATCCGAGAGAATAGCTCCGCACTAGCATACCCGAAAATTATATATTATTAAGCTTTATATGTTGCTGGGGACAGCGAACATTAAAGTGGGGGACAGTGTGACGAATAGATTATATGTATGATGATAATGTATGGGGTCATAAAAAAGGTGGGGGGGTGATGAAATTGATGTTGTTGCAAAAGTATGTCACGCGGTTGGTCATTTTTACAGTATATTTTGATGTTAATGTTTCGCACTTACTTGAGTCCTGTTTGAAATAATTATCTATCACTCTGGGTTGTTTACCTTATTGCTGTCGGGTCATGATAGTTATTTATTCTCTCGTAAATATCCATTCACTGTATAAATTTCAACCGGCAACTTCGCGTAGTCTGCCATGTTTTTGCCTAATATCAAAGCGAGGCTGTATATCCTGTACTCGATGTTTTTGTTGAAATATTACTTATTTATACTACTTTGGTGATAAATAACTGTATATATATATTTTGTGTCATAAACATACAATTATCTGATCAAACTTATTAACATGTTCTTTGTATTTCATTCATAATTAGATGTAAGCTGTCGGCAAGGTTCCAGGCTATCATGGTGTATTTTCCGATAGGTGGCGCTTAAGTCACACGCCCGCGAAAGTATAAATTCGGGAGCACAAGCAAGATTCGTCACTTCGGTCATTTGTTCTCGAAGTCAGCGGCACAGCTTGCTGTGAGTACCGCAATTAACGTTACCAGAAAGCTCCAGCGACCTTGAATTACCAACAGGTAATTGGATTTAACATATGGGAATAATAAAACAGTAATATACGGGTTGCATATGCATGCATGAAATAACCCAGGATCTGAAGTCGGGGTAAAAATAACCCAGGATCTGAAGTCGGGGTAAAACTAACCCAGGTTCTGAAGTCGGGGTGATCAACCCAGGATATAAAATCGGGGTAAAGGATCGTTGTATACATTGGTATTCATTTACTAGTCATGTGGCTAAAATGTTTACCTCTGTAAATATAATGATGAATTAATCCACTATAAATATCCAGACAAGGGAAATATGGATAATATTATTCAGCCTCGGATACCAGTGCCACATTATAAACCAGTGTGAATCTATAGATCTAGATATCAGTGATATTGGGAGATGACCCCCAACTATTAATTTGGAAATAAGTGAATGAAACTCGGGGTATCGTTACCACCCGTGGATTTAAAGCCGGGGTGCACTGCTTGGGAAAAGAATACTGTCACGCAGAACTTGACTTATGTTAAGGTGTGAAGGTATACTGATTACCTCAGTGTTCGCCGTGAAGAATACGGGTTCCGGTTCAACACAAAGGTAATATTACTTGGTAGTCACCACCCGTGGATTAAAAGCCGGGGTGCACTGCTTGGGAAAAGAATACTGTCACGCAGTACTTGACTTATGTCAAGGTGTGAAGGTATACTGATTACCTCAGTGTACGTCGTGAAAAATACGGGTTCCGGTTCAGTAAAACGTAATATTACACAGGTTACATCCATAAAATACAACCAGGGGTCCAACGAGCGTAATATCACTGTTTCAGGGAATGTTTATTCCAGATCTATCGTCTACACGTCGGTAAACACGGGATATCACACAAAGAGATTTCTGGAATTATATCTTTATTACCATATCACACAGGCAGAATACACATTTTCCCAGTATCACCCAGAAACGATTCACCGGGTATATAAATACAGCGCTCTCATCCGAAGCTAACAGTCGGCGTACTTTGGCAGAATTGACATCTCTCGTTACCTTGAAAGGAGGAATGCCAGGAGGAGTTGTTTCCCCTGATGTGTTGATAAATAAACAAGAAACGGTACTCGGGTAATCATCTCCGGGTATATTTCGTAAATTCTACCTCAAGTCGTATAGAGGAAATTAGTAGAATATAAACAACAAACACATATACTCATGAGAGCCTGCTACCTTTAATATTTGATGATTTATTAAATAAATTAGACTATCAATATCACCTGAAACTTAAGGTAATTCTAGAAGTATTAATATAATACTCTGTAAATATATTGAATAAAACATTGTTATTGTTTGATATTTCAATAATGCAGTTTCCTTTATTCATTGATGAGTATCTGGTAAGTGTACATTCCGGTTAAAAACCGGTGGTGTCAGAACTGATTAAATTACGGGTAAGTGGTATAAAAATATATCAGTTGCCATCCTGACCGATTGACTGTGTATTTCTCTACGGGGTATTGAAGTACCGGTTGACCGTAACAATAGTTAGTTGGTTCTATCGCTTAAGGCATATTCGCCGAACCATTCAGCAACTTACTATGGTTCACTCCGTTGATACTGATGGCAGGCAACGAAGAGAATTACTGGATTTTGTAGGCGAAAATCTTTGGGCTTGCCTTTTGGCTCGCCACGTCACATGAGGTCGATGACCTGCGCCGAATAATTCAATCAGCACGAGCAGAAACGAAATCAATTGTTCATTGTTCTACCGAACTAGCCTCACATGTCAACAAAGCCTTTGATGAAATAGGGGTCAATCGTGACCAACTAAACAGACTGTCTGCTACCGTTGCTAATATTACTCAATATATTGATAGTCTTGTTGCTGACAATGAGGCTCGGACTGAACGACAACGACTCATATTGTTACTACGTTTCGGGCATGTCGTTGACGCGTTAGAATTGACCTTGCAGTGTTTTGCGGAGGCTCAGTTGCACTACCGACACCAAGTGGCCTCTTTGGAGTTAGGCCGTCTAATGGAGGATTTGTTTCCACCCTCTCAACTTCGTGCGATGCGACAGCTCCTACCGGTGGGTGTTCGTCTCATTTTTCCATACGAATGGTATAACCGCAATGTATTGGTGCGTCCAGTTTGGAACAAGGAAACACTTTCCTACGCGGCCACTCTCCCATTGGTTGACGATGGCGCTTACGTCAGATATGGTTTGTGGTCCTGGGTTATGCCTTTAGGAGAGCCTGGACATTATGTACAAATTGTCTTTGCGGCTGGTCATATTGCACTGGACACAGAGACTGGATGGTATTTTGTTCCGACCCGGTGTATGCGTCATTCTCCTCGAGTATGTTCTTGTAGTGCGCAAATGCGACAAGAACATATTCCCTGCATTATGAGTGTGTTCACGAATAGTTCTAATACCGCTTGCATGGTGCGACTATTGCAAATTAATGATTTTTCGAGCAAATTGTTTGAGCTCTCTACTAGTGAATTTGTGTTGCAAACATTTAGTGAAGATGTGTCCGTGCATTGTGCCGCACGGCCCGCTGAAGTCCATTCATTAACTTACGGTGTTTACCTGCTTCATCCCGGTAAGAGCCAGATTATGAATGACGGACTAGGCGCTTGTAATTTACTGGTGTGGGCTGGAAAGTAGAGTCTGTTACTCTCTATTCTAAAGAATTCTCATTTCTTGCAGATAGGATTCAAATGCCTAACCTTGCTATTCCCAGACTCTTGAATGTTACAAGAATTAGTGCCCGTTTGAATGCCACTCCTTGGCAGGCATTGAATAAGGTGGTGCATGTTCCCTTGCAGCCGTTAGCTGACCTTGACGATATGATAACTGACGTATCAGTGAATGATATTTTGACATATATTTCTTTTACCATGGTTTTGCTGGGTACACTTGTCGCGATTTTGTATATCTTTTGTACACGTTATAATCTGTATAAATATTGTTCTCAGTTTTATTCGCAGACCTCCATTGTACGTCAGCCTGTTCCACCCGACATTGACATTGACATTGAAATGCATGACCTGCCAATGGAGAGTACTCTGAAGACTGCTCCACGTGACCATGTTTTTTCATCTTTGTATCCTCCTTTGGAATGTTTTTGTTTTTCTTTCTTTCGCCACTTTTGCCAGTGGGTGTGCGTTTTCATGCATGAAACGTACTCTCAGTTGAGGTCAAGTTCTGGTGTATTGGTTACTGCTAAATTGATCACTCATGCAGTCTCTAGCACCATTTCTTCTCTTCTTATTATTGTTTCTCTTGTTTATTTTGTTCAATTGTTTTGACATTTTAATGTATTTAAATGCTGTTCTACATGTATTTTGTTTTGTTTTGATGAACTATTTTGGGTTCGCAGCTGAGGTACTCGAAGGATTTTCAAGCACTTGTTTTGGTTATCCATGATGTGTACACTTGCGGTGTGACTAGCCTGTAGTATACGGTATTTGGAGTATTTTGTTTGCAGAAATTTTGCTGAATGTGACATTACGACAATACGCCATGAACATGGACTCTAACCTATGAATATGGACTATGAACTTTGGAAAACATTTTAATGAATTATGTATTTTGTTACTTTTGTTTTTCTACTTTGAGATGAATACACTTTCTCCGATAGTATCATCCATCTTCCATTTCTGGGGTATGTGTGAAATATGGAATTTCTTATTCACCATACAATTACGTAAAGTTCGACTATTCATTCACCAATTTTATATTGTAGTAATTTGTGTGCGTGCAAACTTAATATATTATGATGTGTTCTGATTTCAAGCTATCCCCGAGATTCCGTTTCATGACCTTTCAGGTCAGGTTTTTGTAAAACATAAACAGTTATATAACTTCAATTTATATGGGTTTAATATAGAAAATGGTTATGCAATTGCACTGAATTGTACATTGTAATTCCGAATCTGATGTGTATTTTTAGAAAGTGAGACAGATAGCCGAGCGGGAAGTCACAACTGTGCTGAGAGTTTGATGGGTTAGCTTGCCCCTGTAATATACCAGAATTGTATATATAGGAATGGTCGGTGTGTACAGGCAGACTAATCCCCCATCATGCCTTGATGATAGATGCACCATCTCCAGTTTGAAAGACATTTACAAATGATCTGATGTTAATGAAGCTGTGTTGGTCTGCCTGTCGAATGCCGCCGATCATTCCTAAGTTCAGGTGGAATGAATATACAACAGATCGGCTTAATATTCAACAGACATGGACTCCGTCGTTGTTGTATTCTGTCTCATGTAAAGAGGCTATCAAGTCTTCGAGAAATCTCGGAGCTGAACTGGAATCTATATCTGGGTTATGCAGACACCATAACCCGAGTCAACAGACGACCTTGCGTTATAATATCTAAGATCGCGCACAAGCCCTTGTCGCCTTGAAGACCGAAAATTCTATAACAGGTCTGATGTCCAGTCAGGGCCTCCAGGAATTTTGCTCGTTGTCTCCGCTTAAACCTCACCCACGTGGTACATTTTCTGTTTCTAATAACTTATACTTCTCAACATTTTTTTTCAGTTTTCGGGCTCGTTTACTAGTTATCGATGTTTTATGTGGAAATACAACTTTGTAATGCAATAAAATAAATTCTGGGATAAAATAGATACACCAAGTGACCTTTCAACACTTCTTTTTCGTGGTAATTTGCTAGTTTCATTCTGTCGGAGACGAAGCCTGAAAAAGGGGTTCAATTCGCTTGCCAAGAATCCGCGGATAATCCATCCACATATTTGAAATCTCCTAAGCACCGCCTTTCGAAACAGATGTTGCAACAGATTGATAGCTTGAGATACTTTCATTTTATCACGCAAAACCTAATAGGGTGTCGAATATACGTGGGACCGCGGGGCCAGTCCTTAATCATGGATAGCAAATATGCTGATTAGCTGGAGACGTTACTTGGTTTGACGGTCAACTGTCATCCATAAAGCAAACACATTCGCCCGACACTATCACTACCGAAATCGAAGCATACATAAAGTACATGTGTAAGCGTATAAACACAAGCTATAGTTTACTGCAAGAGAGAAGCGGTCATCAGTTTTCATTGTCAGACATGCTGATGTGAACAGTATTCTTTGCTCGAAATGAATATCCAAATCATTATTTTGAGCATGATGTATCGCGATCACCTTGTGACGTTTCATTGGGCTTGAAATGACGTCATCAGAAGTATCTGCTTGACTCTGTGACCATACTTCATATATAGAATGGGTGCCCAAGGTCAAATTACAACACATATAAGGGAAGTGGGAAGAGGTGCCGACATACTGACAGAGCCACATGACTTCACAGTATAGTCTTTCGGTTAACCTATTCTAAAGCACATACCAAGAATCTAACGATTCGTGATATGTGTTGCATCTCAGGTACGCTTTTATTGTACCTGTTCATGTGGCAACTTGGATTTTATGACCACACGGCCCCTAGCACCGGCATAAGCGTCACGTCAGGTTGATGTGCATTTCTTCAGTGAGTTGATTCATATTTTATTAATGTTTCCACAATTGAGGATGGGTACAGTGTGCCGGAATTGACAGAAAGAATTCTTTGGAGTGTTTGAAGAATCGGGGTGATAATATTCATAATTTCAGCTAAGCAAGCATTCATCCCTCATAACAATGGTCACTCTTGTTCATCTTAGTAATGAACGTTATGGTAATTATTACCATAGTAATTATATTGTTTGCCATACTTGTACCACTTTACGAGTCGTACAATAAACATATTGTATTGTAAATAAACACATACAAAGTTTTGTCTGTAGAGATGAAAAATAAATATTTATACACTTTGTTTCACATTCTGCTTCATAAATTCACTATCAGAAGTACTCAATTCATAGCCGAAATTGGAAAAACAGTGAAAATATTACACCATTTCATCTTCAAAAATGGCTGCCGCTTGACAGAATATGATCACAATTTCAGACACCTTTGACTCTTCCGTAAATTCAGTGATGACCAGCTATATTCTCTCTTATATCATTTCCTACTCGATTGGTGGAAACCGTAATTGTGGTTTGGTTTGTTTACATGTAAACACTTTATTTAAAAATCACCTGCTATGCCTATTTCATATAATGAGCCACATGACGATATTGCATTTCACGCATTTATATATGGACAGGGTTTCGCTTGAACAGCATGAAATGAGAGATTTCAGCGTAATATATGAGATATGTTTCACAGAATCGCCATCATTTTTACGTCATCGTTACTCGAATACACTGAACCATTGTATCAGCAAGTACGAAAACTAAATTATCTAGAAGTGTGTAATTGGATTGAACTAGCTAGAATGCACTGAACACCGCCTCCCTGCTTATAACAGATGATGTCATAGCTCCGGTGTAGCCTTGTTCCATACTACGTGAGAACAACGCTACGGCTGTAAGCCAGTCACCAGATCGAGT
>JAVTVY010010348.1:0-45236 GCA_036873755.1 Hanleya hanleyi | reverse complement strand
AAAGAAGAGAGATCATGCGGCATCTTCTTCTTTGAATCAGTGTGACGAGAAGTCCGCACACCATGGTTAGGCTGATCTGCTAAATGTCCAAGGACCTGTCAGACGGGACATCTTCAGTAGTCTCATGTACGGTAACTCACTTCTTTCACTTTCCTGCAGTCTCGTCACCCTGACCCACAACTTGCACTCTACACCTTCTCATGCACTTATAGTCTGTACCTTCTCACCTCCCTTACTTCTTCGTCTTCAACAGTCTGCACCTTCTCCCCTTTCATACTTCCAACAGGCTTCTCATCTCCTACTTCCAAGAGCATACGATACCGGAGCTTTCTCTACAGTCACAGGCAGCTCACGTTTCTGTGCAGTAGCACCACGATTATTCTGCTCCACACAATCGCCACACACCATAGCAGAGTCATGACCAACGTGACATCTATGACAGAATTCGGCTTTGCAATGACGACGCGCATGCCCAAAAAGTATGGCACCGGAAACATTCCATCACACGACCGGGAACAACAGTCAGCACTTTGCACACGCCGATTTCCGCCTGATACGGCAAAGCGTCCTGCTGATTCGTATCCGCCTGCAAAAACGCTTTTCGCACATTCCCCTTAAACTCGAATAAACGTGCTCTCACCCGCTCGGCCTTTAACACTTTACCAAACTCTCTGAAAAGCCTCATCAGCGAAATAAATTATCCAGTTAAGTTCCATTGCAACTCGAGGGACAGAGAATGGGAACAATTCCACCGTAACTCGTTATTTGCCAAAACATCACACCGTACAACTCGGTCCGCAACAGTTTTAGAATTAAACATCACGGACCATTCACGGAAATTCGACGTTTGTCCTAACGCTTAAACTTATTCTACCCCGATTTCCTGTTCAGCCAATAAATCAACAAAGGTCTGTGGTATATAGCCCGCCGACCAAGAAGGACCTTCGATCGAGAGCTTCACTGATCTTGCTAAGCACATTAGACCACCTCAGATCCACAGAGGAAGGAGATGCGATTGGAGTGGATGTTAGAGAAGTTGAAGGATTCTCTTGCATCACCGCCTGTTCTTGGATATGCTGATTTCGCCTTGCCATTTGAACTCCATACAGATGCCAGCTCTTATGGTTTGGGTGCTGTACTATATCATGACCAGGGCGAGACGAAGAGGGTGATACAAACGCCAGTAGAGGATTGAACAAGGTGGAAAGGAACTATCCCACGCATAAACTGGAGTTCTTGACGTTGAAGTGGGCGGTAACAGAACAATTTTATGATTATCTTTACAGTCATAAATTTACTGTTTACACGGGTAACAATCCACTTACTTACGTCTTGACTTCGGCGAAATTGGATGCTACTGCTCACAGACGGCTCGCAATAATTTCTGCATTCGACTTCGACATACGGTACAGACGGGGGAAAGCGAACGCAGATGTTTTGTCTCGACTTCTGGGACGCGAAGATCAAGAAACCGAGGAGATTACATCGGATTCGATCAGTACTATCTGTGCTAGATGTCAGGAACCGGCATATTTGAAGACCCTGTGTTTCAACATTACCTTGATAGAATAGGATGGGTAAGGCAGTATGGTTACCTTCTCTGTCAGATACTGTCGCCGAGCTCCGAACAAAGATCCAGTATTGAGTCGATTGATCGCATGTATACGTCAGATTTCCAGGTGATGATATTCTATCACCATTTCGCCACGAGTTCAAGCACCTAAGGATGGAAAGTGGAGTATTGTATCGTGTGACCCAAGTAGAGGGCCAGGAGAAAAGACAACTTATGCTGCCAACTGCATTCATCAACCAGGCATTGTATTGCACAACGGTGTTGACCATCTTGGAAGAGACCGTACACTCGCACTCTGCCGTGATAGGTTTTAATGGCCAAGGATGGCGAGCGATGTGGACAACTGGGCCAGAGAATGTGAACGGTGTGTCCGCCGCAGAAGCCAGCAGATACCAGGGCAGCTTTGACGGGCATCCGCACCAGTCAACCTCTAGAGTTAATGTGTATTGACTTCCTGACACTGGAAAATTTCAAAGGGTGGATTTCAGAATGTTTTGTTTTTGACCGACCATTTTACTAGATACGCCCAAGCATACCCGACGAGGAACATGAGCGCAAGGACAACTGCTGCAGTTTTGTTTAACAATTTCTTCGCACATTATGGAATTCCACAAAGGATTCACTCGGATCAATGTGCGAATTTCGAGAGTAACCTGATCAGGGAGATGTGTATCGTTGCAGGGATTGATAAAAGTCACACTACCTCCTACCACCGTCAGGGAAACGGTATGTGCGAGAGGTTCAACAAGACATTTCTCGACATGCTCGATACAATGGATCCATCTAGGAAAGGAGACTGGAAGTCACATGTCGCTCCTTTGGTACATGCGTACAATAGCACGCGCCATGAGTCTACCGGCGATAGTCCTATTTTCTTATGTTTAGACTTGTCGTTTGGATTAAATCGGTTGGAGAAGTCTCCCAAAACTTCCTATGTTCAAGACCTAAAGAACAAATTATTGGAGTCTTACAAGCTGGCCACACAAGCAGTAGAAAAGGCAGGAAACGGTAGAAAAGTCGCTATGATCTCACGCTTCGTGGGGCAACTATTTTCCCAGGAGACAGGGTGCTGGTAAAGCAGCTAGTCTTTGAACGCAAACAAAAACTGGCTGACAAGTGGGAAACAGAAGTGTACCTGGTAAAGATAACCTCATCCATAGTTTAGTTGGTAATTGGTTTGTTAGGTTATTGAAACAGCCCGTGCCCCTTCAGAAGCCCTGTTGGTTGTACCCCTCTGTATGAAAGGCCGTTCGCGCCATAAATCCCTCTTTAAACGTTAAAACATTTTGTACGTTTAGAAATTGTTAACGTTTAAAAATTTTAAACGTTTAAACTTGCACCAACCAATCAGATGTCATGAATTGACATTTGGAAGACGTTTCCTGTCAAAAAGCAAACGTTTCCTGTTGTAACACTCAATACTTCCGACGTTTCCTGTCAAGAGGCAAACGTTTCCGGTAGTAATATTCGAGACTTTTAAACGTTTCCGGTTTACGGGAACACGTTTCCGGTTATGATCGTCCAATCAATTTTTTTTATTTGTGCCGCGTATATTCAAACCTCAACCTCAAAACGTGTGAATGTCCTCTGGCAAAACGTTTCCGGTATGTAGTCTGTTTTAACCAATCAAAATAACCCTTACAAATATTCGCGCATATATACTAAAGTTGTTAACATAAGATTTAACAAATGGCATAGCCTTTTGCATCTTACCTTTCAGCAAAATCGGAAGAATCTTCCGTCAGACTGATGGCTCTTTCGAATCGGGTTCTGATCGACTGCAGCCGACTCGATCTGTTGCTAATGGGCATGATGGCAAACTTACAATCGGCTCGCCGTCCGCCATCATGCCCCGCGCAAATTGTCCCGGCGTCAAAGAGACTAATGTGTAAGGACGGCTTTGATTGGTTGAAATAGACTACATACCGGAAACGTTTTCTCTTTAACCGGAAACGTTTAATAGTCTCGACTATTACTACCGGAAACGTTTGCCTTTTGACAGGAAACGTCTAAATTATTGGGTGTTACAACAGGAAACGTTTGCTTTTTGACAGGAAACGTCTTCTAAATGTCAATTCATGACATCTGATTGGTTGGTGCAAGTTTAAACGTTTAAACGTTTTAAATGTTTCCAATTTCTAAACGTTTGAAAAGTTTAAACGTTTAAAAGAGGGATTTATGGCGCGAACGGCCCTTCATAGATATTAACACAAGTTAATGCTTAATACCAATGTAACTGAATTAACACATCAACGTGTTATTAAGTATCTTCTAGAAGGTGGCTGCGTTAAATTATTAACGTTTGTGTTTGCGTTCTAGTAATGCTCGATCTTTAATTAGAAGCAGTAGGATAATGGTGGTTCTGGCCCAGGTGCACTAGGTCACTATGAAAAAAAAAATTTAAATTAAAAAAAATGTAAAAAAATAGGTCACTAGGTCGCCATAATCATGACCTCTTAGGTAGATAACCATTACGTCATAAGCAGGTCACTAGTCGCCAAAAGTAGGTTAGCATAACGTCATAAATAGGTCGAGATGATCTTATGTAATTAGGGTAGTAGGTTACTATGACGTCATAAGTAGGTCGAGACGACCTTTGCAACTAGGCTAGTAGGTCAAGGTGACGACACAAGTTGCTCGATATGACCTTTGCAACTGTTATAGGTCGGTTTACCTTCCATCGGTTTACCTTCCATTCTTCGTGTACAATCTGCCTTGTCCCATTTCGTCGGTATGTGTACATGTGCGCTAATGTACAAACCTGCTTATAAATGAATATATCGTCGAAGAACTTTTGTAGTATGTACCCTGCCTTTTACATTACACCTCTCTGATATGTACGATATAATATATACTGCTTCTTCGAAAATCCATCATAGCGAGCAATTTTTATACCCGCGAGCATAATCTACACGTCACTGCTGACGTACTACCTATAATCAATCCACCTGTAACTGCGCTGTGTCAGCAATGAGCAACGAGAAAAATTCCCCATTTTTTGTGAACTTCTCTACTTTATGCTGAATCAACGAAATTTTTCAATCTTTGCAATACCTAGCAGTGAATCCCACATTTTCATGTAAAATGTATCCCCTAAAACAAAAATAAAACTTACAATTCTATCAGTTGCATTCGCCTTCAAGGCTGAACTATGTCACAAATTCAGTTTATGTTCTCACATCTTCGTGCTTATAAATGAATATATCGTCGAAGAACTTTTGTAAAATGTACCCTGCCTTTTATATTAAACCTCTCTGATATGTACGTTATAATATATACTGTTCCTTCGAGAATCCATCATAGCGAGCATTTTTTTTACCCCCGAGCATAATCTACACGTCACTGCTGACGTACTACCAATAATCAATCCACCTGTAACTGTGCTGTGTCAGCAATGAGCAACGAGAAAAATTTTCTCGTGAACATCTCAGCTTTATGCTGAATCATTGAAATTATTCAATCTTTTGCAATTACAAGCAATACGCTCGAAAGTCAGCTGATATTTCATTTTTTAGCGATTTCACCACATTATATACGTCGTGACGTCATGTATACCCCATGTATATAAGCAACTCAATCATGTTCTATACGACCATGTAACAATCTGTGACGATGTCATTTTACAGGTAAGCTTTCGCTCCATCAAGTGTACATTAAACTATGGTTGAGACAATCTTGAAATATGGCTAAAAACATAAATCGGAATGACGCCTGATATTGGGGGACATGAGAGCTTCTGGACCTGGGCCTGATAGAAGTCCGGGATGGTGGAACATTCGTGAACATCTGGGCACTTTTACATCCGGGACTTTTACATCCGGATACATCCGGAATCTTGTACATCCGGTGATTGTGGAGCATCAGGGACTGTAGAACATCCGGGTACTCCTATGTTGGCCTATAAGAGCCAGAATTTTTACGGCATTCATCATTTCCAGATCCACAGCCGATATGTTCTCATGTACAACTTGCTCGAAGCGCTTTCGTCGCCTGGACAGTTTGCGTTGTCACACACGTGCACGCCACGAAGTACCCATGCATACATGTGCGATTGTGATATAGTCTTTAAGCATCCCAGTCAATTGAGACGTGACCGAAATGTCATACACGGATCACGCTCGCCACTCTCGAGACCGGATATTTCAGTTTCTATGGGAATGCATCTGAGAATAGAAGAACCCATGGAGGTCGATTCGCTACCGCGAATTGAAGAGCTAATGGAGATTGATCCCAGTGTTGAATGAGAGAAGTAAGAGCTTCGAGTTTCAGTATCAAGGATTGCCCCAAGACGTTTAGGTTACATTGAACGAAGATTAAACTTTCTGAAATGATGGCTTCTGATTGGTCGATAGGACGGTCACCTCCCCTCTAACTATAAATACGGAAACACGCATGTCAGATGTACATTTTTCACAACCTGTACCAGACCCGATCAAATGGAAAAGCCAGCCAATTCCAAGGCAGACGACCAATCGTTGAAGATTGACGAAAAGGTGCCGTTTCCCGCTCGACTCCCCAGAAGAGTTACCAAAAGATACCCGCCCGCCCATAACTATGGAAATGATAGATGATTTCTTCAGTGTGGGTTACAGCTCAAGCAGGAGAGAGCCCGGAGATCTCCGCTATCATCGCCAGCGATGCCTGACCTGCCTTGAAGGTGTACCCTTGGCCGGGTGTGATCTTTGCACGAGGAGAGAGGAGATATTCCAGTGGGCAAAGTGAATTGAACATCCGGGCACTTTTACATCCGGGTACATCCGGGTTCTTGTACATCCGGTTTCTTGTCGCTGACGTCCGCGCCTACATCCGGGTACTTCTATGTTGGGCTGTAAGAGCCAGAATTTTGACGGCATTCATCATTTCCTGATCCACAGCCGACATGTTATCTTGCACAACTTGCCAGAAGCCATTTACTCGCCCAGAAGATGTGCGACGGCACGAGTCCTCCATCCACAACAGCGCACAGTATACTTGTATAACCTGCGCACGGTCATTTAATCGGGAAGATGCTTTACTGGGCCATGAGAGGGCACTCCACGAGGGCACGAAGGTACAATGTAACGATTGCGGTCGACTCTTCAAACGATCCAGTCGGTTAAGACGGCATCAGCGTTTGATTCATGGTCCGTCACCACGATATGAGCGACAACTTCCCACTAAAGATGCACCCAGGAGGGTCGGACCTAGTGAAGATGAGCCCGGGGAGACGAATGCCGCTGGTGACGCGATCACGGAGAGCCCGCCTATACCCACAGTTCAGAAGAGACTAGATATCCAACCGTTCCCTAGCATTACTGTTCCCAGTCATACGCCTGAAAACAACTAACATTTTCTGGAAGATGCGGTGGATGTTGAGTGAGTGAGTGACAATATCTCGGCGACATTGGCCCATGATACGGCACTGTTTCCATCGTCATCGCCCTATTCAAGATATCTACAATTTCATCAGATTACATCGGATTCGATCAGTACTATCTGTGCTAGATGTCAGGAACCGGCATATTTGAAGACCCTGTGTTTCAACATTACCTTGATAGAATAGGATGGGTAAGGCAGTATGGTTACCTTCTCTGTCAGATACTGTCGCCGAGCTCCGAACAAAGATCCAGTATTGAGTCGATTGATCGCGTGTATACGTCAGATTTCCAGGTGATGATATTCTATCACCATTTCGCCACGAGTTCAAGCACCTTAGGATGGAAATTGGAGTATTGTATCGTGTGACCCAAGTAGAGGGCCAGGAGAAAAGACAACTTATGCTGCCAACTGCATTCATCAACCAGGCATTGTATTGCACAACGGTGTTGACCATCTTGGAAGAGACCGTACACTCGCACTCTGCCGTGATAGGTTTTAATGGCCAAGGATGGCGAGCGATGTGGACAACTGGGCCAGAGAATGTGAACGGTGTGTCCGCCGCAGAAGCCAGCAGATACCAGGGTAGCTTTGACGGGCATCCGCACCAGTCAACCTCTAGAGTTAATGTGTATTGACTTCCTGACACTGGAAAATTTCAAAGGGTGGATTTCAGAATGTTTTGTTTTTGACCGACCATTTTACTAGATACGCCCAAGCATACCCGACGAGGAACATGAGCGCAAGGACAACTGCTGCAGTTTTGTTTAACAATTTCTTCGCACATTATGGAATTCCACAAAGGATTCACTCGGATCAATGTGCGAATTTCGAGAGTAACCTGATCAGGGAGATGTGTATCGTTGCAGGGATTGATAAAAGTCACACTACCTCCTACCACCGTCAGGGAAACGGTATGTGCGAGAGGTTCAACAAGACATTTCTCGACATGCTCGATACAATGGATCCATCTAGGAAAGGAGACTGGAAGTCACATGTCGCTCCTTTGGTACATGCGTACAATAGCACGCGCCATGAGTCTACCGGCGATAGTCCTATTTTCTTATGTTTAGACTTGTCGTTTGGATTAAATCGGTTGGAGAAGTCTCCCAAAACTTCCTATGTTCAAGACCTAAAGAACAGATTATTGGAGTCTTACAAGCTGGCCACACAAGCAGTAGAAAAGGCAGGAAACGGTAGAAAAGTCGCTATGATCTCACGCTTCGTGGGGCAACTATTTCCCCAGGAGACAGGGTGATGGTAAAGCAGCTAGTCTTTGAACGCAAACAAAAACTGGCTGACAATGGGAAACAGAAGTGTACCTGGTAAAGATAACCTCATCCATAGTTTAGTTGGTAATTGGTTTGTTAGGTTATTGAAACACCCCGTGCCCCTTCAGAAGCCCTGTTGGTTGTACCCCTCTGTATGAAAGGCCGTTCGCGCCATAAATCCCTCTTTAAACGTTAAAACATTTTGTACGTTTAGAAATTGTTAACGTTTAAAAATTTTAAACGTTTAAACTTGCACCAACCAATCAGATGTCATGAATTGACATTTGGAAGACGTTTCCTGTCAAAAAGCAAACGTTTCCTGTTGTAACACTCAATACTTCCGACGTTTCCTGTCAAGAGGCAAACGTTTCCGGTAGTAATATTCGAGACTTTTAAACGTTTCCGGTTTAAGCGAACACGTTTCCGGTTATGATCGTCCAATCAATTTTTTTTCATTTGTGCCGCGTATATTCAAACCTCAACCTCAAAACGTGTGAATGTCCTCTGGCAAAATGTTTCCGGTATGTAGTCTGTTTTAACCAATCAAAATAACCCTTACAAATATTCGCGCATATATACTAAAGTTGTTAACATAAGATTTAACAAATGGCATAGCCTTTTGCATCTTACCTTTCAGCAAAATCGGAAGAATCTTCCGTCAGACTGATGGCTCTTTCGAATCGGGTTCTGATCGACTGCAGCCGACTCGATCTGTTGCTAATGGGCATGATGGCAAACTTACAATCGGCTCGCCGTCCGCCATCATGCCCCGCGCAAATTGTCCCGGCGCCAAAGAGACTAATGTGTAAGGACGGCTTTGATTGGTTGAAATAGACTACATACCGGAAACGTTTTCTCTTTAACCGGAAACGTTTAATAGTCTCGACTATTACTACCGGAAACGTTTGCCTTTTGACAGGAAACGTCTAAATTATTGGGTGTTACAACAGGAAACGTTTGCTTTTTGACAGGAAACGTCTTCTAAATGTCAATTCATGACATCTGATTGGTTGGTGCAAGTTTAAACGTTTAAACTTTTTAAATGTTTCCAATTTCTAAACGTTTGAAAAGTTTAAACGTTTAAAAGAGGGATTTATGGCGCGAACGGCCCTTCATAGATATTAACACAAGTTAATGCTTAATACCAATGTAACTGAATTAACACATCAACGTGTTATTAAGTATCTTCTAGAAGGTGGCTGCGTTAAATTATTAACGTTTGTGTTTGCGTTCTAGTAATGCTCGATCTTTAATTAGAAGCAGTAGGATAATGGTGGTTCTGGCCCAGGTGCACTAGGTCACTATGAAAAAAAAATTAATTAAAAAAAATGTAATAAATAGGTCACTAGGTCGCCATAATCATGACCTCTTAAGTAGATAACCATTACGTCATAAGCAGGTCACTAGTCGCCAAAAGTAGGTTAGCATAACGTCATAAATAGGTCGAGATGACCTTATGTAATTAGGGTAGTAGGTTACTATGACGTCATAAGTAGGTCGAGACGACCTTTGCAACTAGGTTAGTAGGTCAAGGTGACGACACAAGTAGCTCGATATGACCTTTGCAACTGTTATAGGTCGACCTGACATTATTTTTGTAGCTTACCACGAATAGATCGATATGACGAGGACACCTGTACCCGAGAATACGTGGGATTCATCACTTTTCGCCGTGTTCACGAGTGCCCATCTAACGGAGAAAATATTTTATTTTAGAAACAATATTATAAATATGCAAACCATATATTCTGCGTTTATTCCGAAGTCGGACATTGACCGGTGTGTATAATTCAAGAGTACTAATACACAATCGGTTTACCTTCCATTCTTCGTGTACAATCTGCCTTGTCCCATTTCGTCGGTATGTGTACATGTGCGCTAATGTACACACCTGCTTATAAATGAATATATCGTCGAAGAACTTTTGTAGTATGTACCCTGCCTTTTACATTACACCTCTCTGATATGTACGATATAATATATACTGCTTCTTCGAAAATCCATCATAGCGAGCAATTTTTATACCCGCGAGCATAATCTACACGTCACTGCTGACGTACTACCTATAATCAATCCACCTGTAACTGTGCTGTGTCAGCAATGAGCAACGAGAAAAATTTCTCATTTTTTGTGAACTTCTCTACCTTATGCTGAAACAACGAAATTTTTCAATCTTTTGCAATACCTAGCAGTGAATCCCACATTTTCATGTAAAATGTATCCCCTAAAACAAAAATAAAACTTACAATTCTATCAGTTGCATTCGCCTTCAAGGCTGAACTATGTCACAAATTCAGTTTATGTTCTCACATCTTCGTGCTTATAAATGAATATATCGTCGAAGAACTTTTGTAAAATGTACCCTGCCTTTTATATTAAACCTCTCTGATATGTACGTTATAATATATACTGTTCCTTCGAGAATCCATCATAGCGAGCATTTTTTTTACCCCCGAGCATAATCTACACGTCACTGCTGACGTACTACCTATAATCAATCCACCTGTAACTGTGCTGTGTCAGCAATGAGCAACGAGAAAATTTTTCCCGTGAACATCTCATCTTTATGCTGAATCATTGAAATTATTCAATCTTTTGCAATTACAAGCAATACGCTCGAAAGTCAGCTGATATTTCATTTTTTAGCGATTTCACCACATTATATCCGTCGTGACGTCATGTATATCCCGTGTATATAAGCAACTCAATCATGTTCTATACGACCATGTAACAATCTGTGACGATGTCATTTTACAGGTCCATCAAGTGTACATTAAACTATGGTTGAGACAATCTTGAAATATGGCTAAAACATAAATCGGAATGACGCCTGATATTGGGGGACATTTTTCTCTACATTGAGGATAAGGATAAGAAAATGGACACACACGCATACACACACTCGCAAGCACACACACCCGCAAGCACACACACACACATACGCAAACACACACACACACGCGTACACACACGCAAGCACACACGTATACACACAGACGCATACACACACACATACACATACACACAAACGCATACAAACGCATACACACACACACACACGCACACACACACGCACACACAGATGCATACACACACACGCACACACGCATACACACAATATGACTGGCTATTCACATGCAGGACATGAGCGCTTCTGGACCTGGGCCTGATAAAAGTCCGGGATGGTGGAACATTCGTGAACATCTGGGCACTTTTACATCCGGGACTTTTACATCCGGGTACATCCGGGTTCTTGTACATCCGGTGATTGTGGAGCATCCGGGGACTGTAGAACATCCGGGTACTCCTATGTTGGCCTATAAGAGCCAGAATTTTTACGGCATTCATCATTTCCAGATCCACAGCCGATATGTTCTCATGCACAACTTGCTCGAAGCGCTTTCATCGCCTGGACAGTTTGCGTTGTCACACACGTGCACGCCACGAAGTACCCATGCATACATGTGCGATTGTGATATAGTCTTTAAGCATCCCAGTCAATTGAGACGTGACCGAAATGTCATACACGGATCACGCTCGCCACTCTCGAGACCGGATATTTCAGTTTCTATGGGAATGCATCTGAGAATAGAAGAAACCATGGAGGTCGATTCGCTGCCGCGAATTGAAGAGCTAATGGAGATTGATCCCAGTGTTGAATGAGAGAAGTAAGAGCTTCGAGTTTCAGTATCAAGGATTGCCCCAAGACGTTTAGGTTACACTGAACGAAGATTAAACTTTCTGAAATGATGGTTTCTGATTGATCGATAGGACGGTCACCCCCCCTCTAACTATAAATACGGAAACACGCATGTTAGATGTACATTTCTCACAACCTGTACCAGACCCGATCAAATGGAAAAGCCAGCCAATTCCAAGGCAGACGACCAATCGTTGAAGATTGACGAAAAGGTGCCGTTTCCCGCTCGACTCCCCAAAAGAGTTACCAAAAGATTCCCGCCCGCCCATAACTATGGAAATGATAGATGATTTCTTCAGTGTGGGTTACAGCTCAAGCAGGGGAGAGCCCGGAGATCTCCGCTATCATCGCCAGCGATGCCTGACCTGCCTTGAAGGTGTACCCTTGGCCGGGTGTGATCTTTGCACGAGGAGAGAGGAGATATTCCAGTGGGCAAAGTGAATTGAACATCCGGGCACTTTTACATCCGGGTACATCCGGGTTCTTGTACATCCGGGTTCTTGTACATCCGGTTTCTTGTCGCTGACGTCCGCGCCTACATCCGGGTACTTCTATGTTGGGCTGTAAGAACCAGAATTTTGACGGCATTCATCATTTCCTGATCCACAGCCGACATGTTATCTTGGACAACTTGCCAGAAGCCATTTATTCGCCCAGAAGATGTGCGACGGCACGAGTCCTCCATCCACAACAGCGCACAGTATACTTGTATAACCTGCGCACGGTCATTTAATCGGGAAGATGCTTTACTGGGCCATGAGAGGGCACTCCACGAGGGCGCGAAGGTACAACGTAACGATTGCGGTCGACTCTTCAAACGATCCAGTCGGTTAAGACGGCATCAGCGTTTGATTCATGGTCCGTCACCACGATATGAGCGACAACTTCCCACTAAAGATGCACCCAGGAGGGTCGGACCTAGTGAAGATGAGCCCGGGGAGACGAATGCCGCTGGTGACGCGATCACGGAGAGCCCGCCTATACCCACAGTTCAGAAGAGCCTAGATATCCAACCGTTCCCTAGCATTACTGTTCCCAGTCATACGCCTGAAAACAACTAACATTTTCTGGAAGATGCGGTGGATGTTGAGTGAGTGAGTGACAATATCTCGGCGACATTGGCCCATGATACGGCACTGTTTCCACCGTCATCGCCCTATTCAAGATATCTACAATTTCCGAGTGACCCACCTCGCCCGTCTACGCAGCTACGTGGAAGCCATCTTCAATGACCAAGCTACGTCCTTCAAATTAAATCTGTCGTTTGGTTATGTGCTGCAGCATAAGGAGACAGACCAAGTCCGATACTTTTACCCGAGCAGTAACAACCTAGTGTACGACCAACCGTTTACCATCATCAACCGGGCGTCGCTGGAAACGATGCTAGACCAAGTGGACCAATTTGATGTCTTGAACTGGGCCTATGAACAGCGCCCCAACACCCAATGGGTCGTAGAGAGGGTGACCAATGTCACGTTTTTCGTGACCAAATTACGGAATCTTCCTATCGGATGAATGTATTCACCCATGCACTGATAGATACTCAAAATGCGCAAACAATTATCTGCGGACATGTTGCCTGGCCTGCCCGATGACGATCACAACAAACGGTTCAGAGCGAACATGGCCGAAGAGGGAACTTTCTGAAATGGAGACTTCTGATTGGACAAGAATACATCTAACGGACAGGAACGAATATGACAGATGCAAATGTTGGCCTCTGATTGGACAAGCCTTCTCGAATTGTAAACATACCCAACGCGGCTCCCCCAGCGTCGGTATGATGTAACATTGGGGAAAAATAAACTATATGAAAAAACTTCTTGTTGTTGTTCTCTCATGTGTCATCCTTTTGTTGTTGTTGTTCTCTCTCCGGTCTATATCATGGCGTCAAAGCGTTATGTTGGAGCTTTAAGGCGTAACGACGGGCGTTGGCGGGCGTCACTGCATTTTCCATGAATTAGTGTCATTTCCATAGAATATCTAGAAAATCAGAGCTTCAGGGCTAATTCACCAGGGCGTTGAAGCGTTAAGCTTGGCGTTGCTGCAAGATGACACCTCATACGACGCATTTAGACCGCGGATGATCCATCGCTACACCAAACACCTTCCTTCACTACCCCAAAATGCTCACTTTCGCTACTACTCCTATTGACGACGTCACCAATCACGTCACAGATGCTGTGGACATCCCTCGAATCGAGGTCTACACTGCATCCACGAGAGTTTCACACTGATAACCCACACGGTCTATTCGGACCAATAGAGGTCCATCTCTACACCAAATACCTTCCTTCACTTCCACAAAATGCTCATTTTCGCTACTACTCGTACTGATGACGTCACCGATGACGTCACAGATCACGCGGACATCCCTCAAATCGGGGTCTACACCCCGAGAGCTACAAAGTGACACCCCGCCCGACGTATTCGGACCAAGGATGGTCCCTCTCTACCCCAAATACCTTCCTCCACTGCCCCAAAATGCCCACTTTCTCTACTACTCGTCCTGATGACGTCACCGATGACGTGAACATCTCTCAAATCGGTATGTGCACCCCGAGAGCTACAAAATGACACCCCACGCGACGCATTCGGACGAAGGATGGTCCATCTCTACACCAAATACCTTCCTTCACTGCCCCAAAATGATCACTTTCGCTACTACTCCTACTCATGACGTCACCAATCACGTCACAGATGCTGTGAATATCCCTCCAATCGGGATGTACACTCCGAGAGCTACAAAATGACACCCCCCACGACGCATTCGGACCAAAGATGGTTCCTCTCTACCCCAAATACCTTCCTCCACTGCCCCAAAATGCTCACTTTCATTACTACTCGTACTGATGACGTCACCGATGCCGTCACAGATGCTGTGGACAGCCCTCAAATCGAGGTCTACACTCCGAGAGCTACCAAATGACACCCCACACGACGCATTCGGACCATCGTGTTTTTCTTGGCGAGACGAGAAAAACAAGACCAAACAACCCATAGTAAAGCCCACAAAAAAAATCCCAGGTTGGACATATACCCCCGTAGCCAGGATGGGTCTATATGCGCCTATATACACACCTACCCGCTACTTTTCGAAAATTTTCACCGTTTCACTTCGGGACCCCTCCCATCGTGTTTTTCTTGGCGAGACGAGAAAAACAAGACTAAACAACCCATAGTAAAGCCCACAAAACAAAATTTCCCAGGTTGGACCCCCATAGCCAGCATGGGACTATATGGGACTACATGGGCCTATATACAGACCTACCCGGTACTTTTCGAAAAATTTCACCGTTTCACTTCGGAACCCCTCCCATCGTGTTTTTCTTGGCGAGACGAGAAAAACAAGGCCAAACAACCCATAGTAAAGCCCACAAAAAAATTCCCAGGTTGGACCTATACCCCCATAGCCAGTATGGGGCTATATACATTACAAGCGTCTGGTCCGTCATCCATAATTCAGCCGTCGTCCATTAGTGAATATCCGCGTCCATAATCCAAAGACCTATTCCATATTCCATATAACAGTATTAGCACCAAATTCCAAAAGACAATCATAGTATACATAAACATAGGCTTGTTTCCTGCAAGAGAGAAGCGTTCAACAGTTTTCAATGATGCCGGCAAGACATCATGATGTTTCAAAAATATCAAATCCGTATCGCTGATCAGTATTCTTAATCCATAATATTCGTTGTAAAGTCGTCATGATGTCATGAATGATGTATCTCAGTCACGCTTTGATTGTGACTGTTCATATGAGTACCATGAGGATCTTGAAGTACATGGGTTCATACGGCTCCTAGCCCCGGGTTAAGCGGAATTAGACACAAGTTACGGAAAGTAACGCCATATATCTTGCACGTTACGCTCGTATTTTGCTATCAGCATGCGATATGTCTCGCCAAATTTGAGAAACTTTGAGTGGAGGCGCTTGGTGGTGTAGCCCTGTTTTATAAGTTTCTGCAACAATGTTTTGTGACCTTAATTAAAATCGTCACAGACCTACCCGGTACTTTTCGAGACGAGAAAAACAAGACCAAACAACCCATAGTAACACCCCCCCAAAAAAACTCCCAGGTTGGACCTATATCCCCATAGCCAGTATGGGGCTATATACAGACCTACCCGGTACTTTTCGAAAAATTTCACCGCTTACCTCCGAGACCCCTCCCATCGTGTTTTTCGTGACGAGACGAGATTAACAAGACCAAACAACCCGTAGAAACACCCACAAAAATTTTCCCAGGTTGGACTTATACCCCCATAGCCAGTATGGGGATGTTCCGCTTTTTATTTTTATTTTTATTTTTTTTAATTTTGTGAAAACACCCATGACATGACTGAAGAGAGCTTCACTCGACCCAATCGATCCATGCAGCGTATTTGAAGTCTGGAGAATTTTCCCCCGGCTCCCCACGTATTTGGGACTACTTTCTGCCCGCGGAGGCAGACCGCATCACCGCCAGACCGCATCACCGCGGAGGAATACATCCCCAAGGTCACACCACATTCACGCAGACCGGAAGTGACATCATACTTGCTCACAACTGCTCCACACGCCTCCCTGAGCACGCCGCAAAATTGCCACAATCGTGCATGCGCAGTGTGGCCAACCGCCGTTAATATACTCTTTGTATACTACTTACGTTGGCGTTGTCTATTTCAGCCTGTCCTCTTCACTTTCGTTCATATCATGTCATTCATATCAATAATATGACACTGACAAGTTAAGTATATGTCTTCTTTAAGTATATGTCTTATTTATTTACACGTTCTCCAAAATCATCTGCCATTCACTCAGCAACAGATCAGCAGGTCCACTTCGTCCCTTTTGTTGAATGTCTTTTCCCACCAACACATCAACGAGGCCATACAATATTTCAAATACAGCCGTAACCTTGTAGTACAATTTTCTCTTTTTCCAGTCCTCTTTTATCAGTCTGTTTTAACTCTGGTCGCTGGTTCTGTGGTATCTTGGAGTAGATATGGTCAGTTATTATCGCGGCTGTAGCTCCAGTATCCACGGTGTATGTGGTTTTCTATTCCCGACAAGGTACCACTGATGTAAACACCTTCATACCTAGACTTTTCCCTTCGTATGGTTTCAGGTTTATGGTTCAAACTCCCAAGTTTGACTGTGTTATCTGCAAAGATGCTGTCGGACAGGCCTGTTTTACTCAGAACCGTCTCTTGGTCTACTGAGCCGATCCCAGGAAGTTTGATGACTTAAATGTTCTGTGCTGTCCACCAGAGGCTATATTCTGGAAATATTTGCTTTCACGACGTTGACCATCACCCCTTTTGGCACTAGCGTTTTGTCGTAGACATTGTACTGCCCGTAACCTGGTAGGTGCAGTCTCTAATGAAGATATTTCTGCCACATCGAAAACATCTTGTCAACTGCTCCTCATTCTCATGGCATCAGATTGTATATCCCCTATTGTCGTATATCTTGTTTACCGACGGTTTGGAGGTTACAAACTCTGGCGTTGGGAGAACGCTGCTCCTGTACTGCAATTGTCTGAGTTGGAACAGCAGCCATATTCTTGGGTGAGCTTTCAGAGAATCAAACCTCTTAGTGAAGTCTTCTTGCAGCTTAAGTACTTCAGTTACACAATTGTTTTTCCTAGCAGACGGTCTGTTCACAGCTCATTCCTTCTGCATCAGACGTGTCATTAGGTCGAGGATAGTTAACTGGCACCGACGGGGATCGAACCCGCCATTCTTCGCTCCATAGTCAGGCATCTTACCCCTGAGCCACGGAAGCAGCTGGAAGCAACCGTTGGATTTTTTTTTATATACCTAACACAAACCTAACCCTAACCCTAACCCCAAAACCCTAAACCTAACCCTAACCCGTAACCAGTAATACCGATTTAACGCTAATTAGCGCAAATTTGCATCATAATTAGACGTAATCACGCTTAACAGCATTCAGTCACGTGATTTGGTGAAGTCACGTGATTTCATGGCCTAAGGTCACGTGGTTTCATGGCCAAGGCTACCTGCTTCGAGTGCATAGGAACTATCCTTAACCGTGTCATTATTGCCTCTTTCCGACCACGTGTCTGTTTGGCTGCTCGAACTCCAACTTGTGGCTCAAATGAGGACTTCTTATCACTATCATTCTTGACGATCCTCATTAAGGCTAGTTTAAAGCTGCGTTCCCAGAAAATTCACGACCTCATATACAGCTTCATCCACATTCCCTGGTATGTACACAACATTAAACCGTGCTTTTTCGTCACTAAGATCATCCAGGAACTTCCGGAGTAGATCTTCTCGCTTTGTTTCCCTGTCTCGGTTTGCATAAGCTTTGCCATACAACCGTTTATGGTCTGCTGCATAATTTTCTGCACTTTTCCCAAGTTTTTGGTCACGGTTGCTGAACTGTGCTCCAAACCGATTTGCAGTTTCCACCTTCTTAAAACGATGATTAAGCCCATCTATGGAGAAACTGAAATTATTTCGGACCTTCCTAGAGAGCTAATGATCTGCTGAGGCCCATCTCTTCAGTGCAGCTACACCCTCGAACCGATTGTACCAGACCTCATACAGTTCACTACCTGTGAATGGGGGTAACTTGGCATTCACTCCAGGAACAAGAATATTAGCGCTAGATGGTGCTTCATCACTGGATGAATCACCATGTGAATCTCTGGAAATAGCATACCCGGAGGTCTATGAGAACTACTGGCTCGGCACAATTTCGATGCTCACCTCGTGGGTCCCGTTTTCTGGTGTTACTGGCTGGGCATCGACAGAGTACGCTCTTGGGATACGGCGGCTTTATGTTTTTATCATCATCGGAAATGACGTCAACACCGGAAGTGATGTCATCGCACGCATGTCTGCTCAGCTGGTTGTGCCGCCTGGACCCTATGGGTTGTAGATTATATGATGCACCAGGCTTCCGGTGGTACCATCTGGTGAGCGGTCATGCGTGCGATGACGCCACTTCCGGTGATGACGTTACTTCCTGTGATGATGTCACTTCCGGTGCCACCAGGTGAGCACACATTCAATGGGCGTTGACGAGCGTCATATAAATGTCCCCGCTATACATCTATACACCTTTCGTAAACGCACACACACACACAGACGCGTTTCAGCTGCCAGTTGAATACTTGTGACTGGATTGGAGCGATATGCAAGAGGTGGGAAAAATTGACGAGGTCTGGTGACTGGTGAACACCTACAACTGGGGACTGTTTGAAGAATTCTCAATCATGACATGTGAATTTTTACAATAAAATTGTGTATCCGACACAGTTAACAAAAATGCTCATAACTGAAGACTTCACACACACGTCGTATAAAGATACAACTGAGGACTTCGGTTCAGGTCCCCTGTTGTAACTGTGGTACTCACTTGTAATGTGTGTATCCATAGTCTGGTCCACGGTTAATAGGTGAAACACACACGTCCACTGCATACATGTATGCTGGAGTTTACAGTATATTTAGCCGTAAACACATTAATCTGTACATTGAACTGTGATATTTCAGTTGGTAGTATCAACTGGAACGGGTAAACTGCGCACAATCATAACAAAAATTCCTGTTTTCTCTGAAAGGAGGTTGTTATCTTTGCACACGAAACGCTCATTTGCAGGAGACCTGCAACACCTGCGTTGAACACCATTCAGAGCATCACCAGAACACACACAAGGAGTAACACGGTGGCTAACTTTAATTTTAGTTTACCTGGCGTGGAGATTTCTGTCAGCGATTACTTCATCATTATTTACGAAACTTGTGGTGACTGCATTTGTAAACACAAAGAGCTATGGTGGCCGAGAGGGGCCATCGTCACTTCGCCATCGTGCCATAGGGCGATAGAGCGATAGAGCTATGGCGATAGAGCGATAGAGCGATGGCGATAGAGCGATAGAGCGATAGAGCGATGGCGATAGAGCGATAGAGCGATGGCGATAGAGCGATAGAGCGATGGCGATAGAGCGATAGAGCGATGGCAATAGAGCGATGGCGATAGAGCGATAGAGCGATGGCGATAGAGCGATGGCGATAGAGCGATAGAGCGATGGCGATAGAGCGAAGTACATGACTGCGCATGACTACACCAAAACGAGACAAGTCGACATATTTTCCTAACTTTGTGTTCACGGTATTTGTAGGTACAAGATTTTCATGGCGGTCAAAATGAATATCAACGTCATGCATACTAAGAAAAATTCTGTACAAGAAAGCGACTCTGAGTTGATTCAAGGAATGCCATTATGAATATATAAAAAAAAAAGATCTTTGATTAATGACACGGAGGGGGAAGGATTGACGCTTATTAATATTCAATTGTTGGAGAACGTTGATAGGATATTAATTTATTAAGATTTGCCCGCATTGCACAAAGAACGGAATGTCTCAAAGAGCGGAGACCAAGGACTACTTCGTCTCTCCACCCTCAATAATTACGAGGGGGTGCCTTGAAATGGGCCGAAAATTAGTAGAGAAGCGTGAGAAATAAATCTAAAATGACTGGTTTTTAAATTGCAGTTTTATGCCAAGTACCAACATTTTCTCAGTGGGTTCGTACTAAATGGAATTTAGACTGGTCACAAGGTGACTTTAAGCTATTAGGTCTTGTGTTTACAAACAATTTGGCCGAAAAGGTTGGAAAAAGTACAAAGATGAATTAAAAGATATTGTCATACTCATAAAGATATGGTCCAAAATAGGATTGACTCCACTAGGACGAAATGTCATTTGGCTTGTTGTTGCCGAAACTCAACCATCTATTTTCCTCTCAAGTTCCAAACCCACCCGAACCACTTATAAATGAATTCCAGAAACGCTGTTTTGAATTTGTTTGGAACTCGAAACCTGATAAATTTTTGAGAAAAATTTCTGTTAAACCACTTGAACATGGCGGTTTATATAATCCTGTTGTTAATATGTAATCCAGGCACAAAATATATCGTGGATTAGGATATTATAAGCTGATAATTCCAAGTGGGGTAATAGTTTGAAAATGTATATGCCAAAGAATATAGACCCAATAGGAGTTGGTTCAGCATTCTTAAGAACTAATATTATACCAACGATGGAAAACGTATTTTGGAGGGACACGCTTCTAGCCTGGACATAATTTCAAATAAAACTAGAGCACTGTCAAACTTTCTCGAATGAAATGTTACAATGAAAAAATTAAGATTGATAATAAAGCTCTACATTTAGGTCACTGGGATGGAAAAGGCGTGCGGTTTGTAAATGATATTTTAGATAATAACGGAATTTTTTGTCATTTGACTCTTTTCAGTCCATTTATAAATGCGAAGCCCATTTTCTGGAATAATTATCAGTATGTCAGGCAAGTAGTATATAAAACTGATATTAACGCAACTTGACCTTTGACCTAAAAAATTTGCATAGTGGGGAGAAAAACTACCTCCGAACACAGGAGAGTTTCAATTTTTGCAGGTCACTGCGCAGGTCAAGTGGTTGCCATGGTGACGTCATTTCCGGTCACGTGACGTTTGGGGCATGTATTCCGCCGCGGTTATGCGGTCGCGGGAAAAAGCCTCCGCGTACAGAAAAATAGTTTGGGGGAAATTCTCCGGCAATCTTCGGCAATCACCGGGGCATTTTGGGGGGAGAGGGGCCCCTATCGGACCGATTGGGTCGAGTGAGGTGTCAAAGTGAAGCGCTCCTCCAGGGCGATCAACCAGTGGGTGGGTGTATGTAAAATTAGGATTTGTCCCAAAAGTACAAAAAGCGGAACACAGATTTTACCCTTACAATAGGGGAAAACTCCTATCAACGATGTCCAAAATGGCTAATGTCGGTCTCCGGCTTATCGGGCCTGCCTATCAAGTCATGGGTGGATGCATGTAAATTGAGGATTTGTCTTCGAAAATATTAAAAGTGGAACTTTACCCCTAAAATCGTGCCTGATTCGCACATTTGCATCTGTACGGGAAAATGCCTGTATGTGTATAGGGGTGGTCATTTTTTGTGGATTTTACTATGGGTTGTGGTGTCTTGTTTTCTTCGTCTCACCACGTAAAGCACGACGGGCAGGGTCTCGGAGCTAAGCGGTGAAATTGTTCGAAAAAGTCCCTGCGCGCATGCGTAGTGGGTAAATAGTGCTGGGTGGCTGTTTTGGGGTCTAGGTGAACCCCAAGTGGTCCGATGGTGTCGTACGAGGTCTTATTTTAAAACTCTCCTGGAGGAGCATCCGACTGGGCTAATGCATCGTCCGCTTTCAATATTCTGCGCATGCGCAATCTTGCCGTAGTATAGAAAGCAGACATTTTGTGGGTGCGTGGGAGTGTGCTTGGGATAGAGATGGACCAGTATTGGTCCAAATGGGTCGTGAGAGGGGTCAAAGTGAAGCTTATGTGGGGTAGAGCCAGAATAGCCTGCTTTTTATTGCAAGTCGCGTCAATCTGCGCATGCGCAGTTGGGTGTAGTAAGTAAAGTGGTCATTTTGGGGGTGCGTAGGGGTGTGTTTGGGATAGAGATGGACCACTATTGGTCCGAATGCGCCGTGGGAGGTGTCATTTTCTAGCTCTCGGAGTGTAGACCCCGATTTGATGGATGTCCACAGCATCTATGACGTCATCGGTGACGTCATCAGTAGAAGTAGTAGCGAAAATACATGTACTATGTGCCTATACATGTACTATGTGCCTGTACATGTAATCTGTCCATATACATATACTCTATCAATTTACATTTTTCTTGTCCATGTACTTGTACTCTTGCAGGAACAGCACAGTATCCTGATAATATATACATCGCGGTGATGTGGCGTTAGTCAGTTTATCTGGCTACTACTTCACACAGTTATCGTTTTGAATTTTTCTTGGTATGAAATTACATTATAAGCCCGTCTAGTCCGTCATTCATAATCCAGCCGTCGTCCATTAGAAGAGAATAGCGTAAAAAAAATCGCAATCCAAAGACCTATTCATTTCCATACATAACACTATTAGCACAAATTCAAAAAGACGAAGCCCAACCATAAACATAGGCTTGTTTTCACCTGCAAGAAGCGGTCATGATTTTGCCTCTAATGATGTAACAAAATGCCTCTTGATCATTCCAAAATATCAGTCCATATGTGATCAGTGATGCTGCCCAATCCATAATATTAAATTATAGAGTCAATGTCTAAAAATGATCATACCTCAGTCACTTTGATTGTGGCTACATTTCATATGATACCATGAGGATCTTCAATTTTTATGTGGGCTCATACGGCCCCTAGCCCAGGTTAAGCGGAATTAGACACATGTTACGAAACGTAACGCCATAGATCTTGCACGTTACGCTCGTATTTTGCTATCAGCATGCGATATGTATCGCCAAATTTGAGAAACTTTGAGTGAAGGCGTTTGTTTGAATAGCCCTGTTTTATAAGTTTCTGCAACAATGTTTTGTGACGTTGATTAAAATCGTCACATTTAACACAGGATCTAGCAAATGCTACTAAGCGAGATATGTATACGCCATATGCAGGTCCCACTGGAATATTACTATCCAGAAAGGGATAGTTTACGATGTCGAAATTGTAATCATCTCTTTTGTCATAAAGTCGACGAGAGAGAATGCCCGCTTCATTTTATAGAGATATAGATCTAAATAAGATGTGCCTGTAGGGCTATCTGTAGTTTCCTTCAAATCCAGTGAAGGTGGATATATATCCTTCACTGCGTCATTTATATAGCGATTATCCACAGCGAGAAGATCGTCTATATAGCGTTTGGTGAATGAGAAGGAACGGGCTTTGAATGGATCGGTTTTTGAAAGCGCCTGCATATAGTCATATTCATAAGAGAACAGATACAGGTCAGCCAACAGGGTGCACAATTAGTACCCATTGGAATACCTATATGCTGCTGATATATTGTGTTGCCAAATTTCACATAGATATTTTTAATGAGAAATTCAAGCAACTCTATAAACAAAGAAACATCCCATGAATGATATCTCTTGTATGTAGTCGAGCTAAAGAATGCTTTATGGCTTCCGACATTAATATATCTACGATCAGTTTTCATGAACACAGATACTATTAATGAACTTATACGGTCAATAAGGTCCTCATGAGGGATTGTAGTATAGAGAGTCGAGAAATCCCATGTGGATACATGTCTGTACGGTATGTGACCTTTAGCATCAAGTTCTTCCGTAAGACATTTTGAGTTTTTCAATATCCACATACATTCAACGCCAGAGTTCTTGAAAATAGTGGCGCAATACCTTTCCCAAAATGCTTTTACCTCCTGAAGGGCCCTCGTCAATAGGGTTGAAAGAAGCTTGGTGGTGCAGCTTCTAGAACCAGCTATGAATCTAGCTTTGTATGGTGATTTATGCATTTTGGGAGTCCAGTATATTTTTGGTATGTCGCTATGATTGGTTGGAAGACAAATACCTCTTTCCTTGAGAAACTTTTTGTGATTGTTAAATAAATCTTCCAGAGTAAATGCAGTTTGGGAGTAAGTAGACGTATTTGATGAAGATATGTCTACACTCAATTCTTTAACCAGCACCTGGTAATAGTAATATTTACATATGAATATTATATTATTCGGAGCTTTGTCTGCTGGGACTATGACGAATTTACTCTGGAGATTTGCTAGAACTTCTTGAGAATTGAGGTTTCTCAGTACTTGTTTTGCTAGGGGAAGAGAACTTCTGTCAATATGGCGGATTGTTTCAACGACCTTGCTCTTGGTGAGGTCCAGCCAATCAGCGAGTACTGTAGGTTCAACTTTTTCTCGCTTAGACCAATCAATAACGTACTGTTCTAATGCAGACAGGACTATCTTCTGGTCCGCCTTCAGATTTATTCTTCTTGGCTGTTCATGTATCAGACTGTATGTTTGTTGTCCATAATAATAGCCTAAGTATGTATGACCAGTTATATCCGGGGACCTTTGTTTTACATCCGGGACCTCATCTTACATCCGGGGTTTTCATTGTTTTACATCCGGATGCTACAATATATGTCTTGTATTATACAATATATGTCTTGTATTATACAATATCTGTCCTGTATTATCTGTGCTGTATTTTACAATGTATGTCTTGTATTATATCATATCTGTGCTGTATCATACCATATCTCTCCTATGTTATACAATATCTGTCCTGTGTTATACAATATCTGTCCTGTATTGTACCATATATGTCCTGTATTCTGACTCCACCCCACTTTGACACCTCCCACGAACCATTTGGACCAATAGTGATCTATCTCTATCCCAAACACATCCCCACACACCCCCAAAATGCCTCCTTTCTATATTACGACCAGACTGCGCATGCGCAGAATATTGAAAACGGACGATACATTAGTTCAGTCGGATGCTCCTCCACGAGAGCTTCAAAATAAAACCTCTTGCGACACCATCGGACCACTAAGGGCTCACCTAGACCCCAAAACGGCCACCCAGCACCATTTACCCACTACGCATGCGCGCAGTGACTTTTTAAAAAAAATCACCGCTTAGCTTCGGGACCCCGCCCATCGTGTTCTACGTGGTGAGACGTGAGAAACAAGATCCCACAACCCATGTCGCAATGAACATGTGTGAATTGCCAAGTATGGACCTATCCACTGAGCCATTAGGCCTATAGGCCTACCCATACCTCCGTGAACTTTTCGAAAAATTTCACCGCTTAGCTTCGGGAACCCGCCCATGTGTTCTACGTGGTGAGACGTGAAAAACAAGACCCCACAACCCATAGTAAAATCCACAAAAAAATGACCACTCTTATACCCATATGGGCATTTTCCCGTACAGATGTAAATGTGCGAATCAGGCCCTATTTTAGGGGTAAAGTCCTTGTTCCGCTTTTTATGTTTTCGGGACAAATCCTAATTTTACATACACCCATCAATGACTTGATCGCCCTGGAGGAGCGCTTCACTTTGACACCTCACTCAACCCAATCGGTCCACTAGGGGGCCCTCTCGCTCCCAAAATGTCCCGAAGACTGCCGGAGAATTTCCCTCAGCTCTCCGCGTATTTGGGACTACTTTTTCTGTCCACGGAGGCTTTTTCCCGCGACTGCATCTCCGCCGACGGCTTCACCGCGGAAGAATACATGCTCCAAAGGTCACGTGACCGGAAGTGACGTCACCATGGCAACCACTTGACCTGCGCAGTGACCTGTAAAAATTGGAACTCTTCTGTGTTCGGAGGTAGATTTTTCTCCCCAATATGCAAATTTTTTAGGTCCAAGGTCAAGTTGCGTCAATATCAGTTTTATATACTACTCAAGCAGTACGGAAAGCAGCAAACAACATGAGATTTGGACTATTACAGAAACAATATATGATACCGTTGATACTGCCCCCTATTTCACTATTAATAAGTGGGGAAAAAGGCTGTAAAATGTTATATAGAAATCTCTTGACCTTTAGATTTACTTTACTAAACAGTTCTTGAAAAAAATTATAGTGATTCGGAGTGGTATATATGGAATAATAATGTAACAAAGAGATGTGAAATATAAATGGTTTCGATACAGAATTATTAACCGAATATTGACTGCCAACATTTTTGCACATAAACTTTACCCTGATATATCTAACTTATGTACATTTTGTAGCAAAGTTCCAGAGACTATTATTCATCTCTTTTGGGAATGTGAACATATCTACCCTTGGTGGAGTTTACTGGAAAATTAGTTCGCTTCGGCGGTTGTTCCAATTATATTTTCTCCAGAAAAAGTTATACTTGGTCTTTTACAACCCAGAAATCAGCCACTCAACTACTGTATTTCTATTATTAAATTTTCTATATATAAAATGAAAGTAGTTAAAAATCCCTTGGTTGAAAAGTGTTCAAAACGCTTTAAATGTGCGTACGAAACCGATAAATATTTCCAGTATAAGAACTGCGAATTTTACCAGTGTTGGTCATCGCTGCATTTACTGTTTAGACTCTTATGATGTTGTTTGCGTAGATAAATCGAGGTGTAATGACGATGTATCTGTTTATTGTATAACATGAGTTTCTAATTACAAATACAGCCATTTTTGTTTAGTACGATAAAATATTGTACGTACAATGTGTATTACCTAACAAAACCAAATAAGATATAAAAAAAAATCCTTTCTTTTTCGATAAAAACGCGGAAATGGCCGCGTCCGGCACCCACAACTTCAAATAATTCAACTTACGCATCGACGGACGAATTGGTCTTTTCTTTCAGAGGAGTTAGAAGTTGAATTTGACGAAAAATTACGAGACTATGGGTAAATCAGATCACCGATATTTTAGAGGGGGGGGGGGGAGAGTGACCTCTTCTATTTCGATTCTACGTTGATTTTTTAACAAGCGTTGATCAGCATTAATTACAAAACTTGATTTCAAATGTTCCAAATGTATATGTTCACCAGACAGCGAATATCACTGCTTTATTTATTAGATTCTTATGTCGATCTTTCAGCCAATGTTTATTATTTTAGCCCATATACAATAAAACTTATCGGTCTATCTCTCTGTGTTATCTGTGTAATCTTTGTGGTATGCCGCTGGTCCCTATAATATTCATGAATCCGCCTGATAATAACTAGAGTTTAGCGGCGATCTCTCTCTATCACCGTATGAATATGCATGATTATGAGACATGCGCAGTCATGTACTTCGCTCTATCGCTCTATCGCCATCGCTCTATCGCTCTATCGCCATCGCTCTATCGCTCTATCGCCATCGCTCTATCGCTCTATCGCCATGGCTCTATCGCTCTATCGCCATAGCTCTATCGCCATCGCTCTATCGCTCTATCGCCATCGCTCTATCGCCATCGCTCTATCGCTCTATCGCTCCATCGCTCTGTTTTTTGACGTACGATGGCGAAGTGACGATGGCCCCTCTCGGCCACCATAAGATTTTCATGGCGGTCAAAATGAATATCAACGCCATGCATACTAAGAAAAATTCTGTACAAGAAAGCGACTCTGAGTTGATTCAAGGAATGCCATTATAAATATATAAAAAGAAAAGATCTTTGATTAATGACACGGAGGGGGAAGGATTGACGCTTATTAATATTCAATTGTTGGAGAACGTTGATAGGATATTAATTTATTAAGATTTGCCTCTCCCCCTATACCCCCGCATTGCACAAAGAACGGAATGTCTCAAAGAGATGTGAAATATAAATGGTTTCGACACAGAATTATTAAACGAATATTGACTACCAACATTTTTGCACATAAACTTTACCCTGATATATCTAACTTATGTGCATTTTGTAGCAAAGTTCCAGAGACTATTATTCATCTCTTTTGGGAATGTGAACATATCTACCCTTGGTGGAGTTTACTGGAAAATTGGTTCGCTTCGGCGGTTGTTCCAATTATATTTTCGCCAGAAAAAGTTATACTTGGTCTTTTACAACCCAGAAATCAGCCACTCAACTACTGTATTTCTATTGTTAAATTTTCTATATATAAAATGAAAGTAGTTAAAAATCCCTTGGTTGAAAAGTGTTCAAAACGCTTTAAATGTGCGTACGAAACCGATAAATATTTCCAGTATAAGAACTGCGAATGGCGCTTGTTTTACCAGTATTGGTCATCGCTGCATTTACTGTTTAGACTCTTATGATGTTGTTTGCGTAGATAAATCGAGGTGTAATGACGATGTATCTGTTTGTTGTATAACATGAGTTTCTAATTACAAATACAGCCATTTTTGTTTAGTACGATAAAATATTGTATGTACATGTACAATGTGTATTACCTAACAGAACCAAATAAGATATACAAAAAGCAGTGCTATGCGATTTGTTCTATGCGATTTAGTGTTAAGTCCAGCCATGATCAGCACAATCTTAATGAATTATCAGTTTCATATGACATCCGCCTTTCTTTTTCGATAAAAACGCGGAAATGGCCGCGTTCGGCACCCACAACTTCAAATAATTCAACTTACGCATCGACGGACGAATTGGTCTTTTCTATCAGAGGAGTTAGAAGTTGAATTTGACGAAAAATTACGAGACTATGGGTAAATCAGATCACCAATATTTTAGGGGGGGAAGGGGAGGGGAGAGTGACCTCTTCTATTTCGATTCTACGTTGATTTTTTTACAAGCGTTGATCAGCATTAATTACAAAACTTGATTTCAAATGTTCCAGATGTATATGTTCACCAGACAGCGAATATCACTGCTTTATTTATTAGATTCTTATGTCGATCTTTTAGCCAATGTTTATTATTTTGGCCCATATACAATAAAACTTATCGGTCTATCTCTCTGTGTTATCTGTGTAATCTTTGTGGTATGCCGCTGGCCCCTATAATATTCATGAATCCGCCTGATAATAACTAGAGTTTAGCGGCGATCTCTCTCTATCACCGTATGAATATGCATGATTATGAGACATGCGCAGTCATGTACTTCGCTCTATCGCTCTATCGCCATCGCTCTATCGCTCTATCGCCATTGCTCTATCGCTCTATCGCCATCGCTCTATCGCTCTATCGCCATCGCTCTATCGCTCTATCGCCATCGCTCTATCGCTCTATCGCCATCGCTCTATCGCTCTATCGCTCTATCGCCATAGCTCTATCGCTCTATCGCCATCGCTCTATCGCTCTATCGCCATCGCTCTATCGCCATCGCTCTATCGCTCTATCGCTCTATCGCCATCGCTCTATCGGTCTATCGCCATCGCTCTATCGGTCTATCGCCATCGCTCTATCGCTCTATCGCCATCGCTCTATCGCTCTATCGCTCTATCGCTCTATCGCCATCGCTCTATCGCCATCGCTCTATCGCTCTATCGCCATCGCTCTATCGCTCTATCGCCATACCTCTATCGCTCTATCGCCATCGCTCTATCGCTCTATCGCTCTATCGCCATCGCTCTATCGCCATCGCTCTATCGCTCCATCGCTCTGTTTTTTGACGTACGATGGCGAAGTGACGATGGCCCCTCTCGGCCACCATACTAATTTGATCAGCTATAAATCAATGCCTTCAATTATACGAGTAACAGGAAGAATAAAAGTGTTAGGATAAAGTTAAAGATTCTCGGTTTAGACCAATTTATATAATGAGCTAAGAATAATGTCGCCAGTGTGAATGTGAACACCATATTTAAATCTCAGGGATATGCAAACAGACTCAAAATGGGCGTAAGGTGTTAGGCTATGTCTAGATTTGAATAATGCTTGAACATGAAAAAATAGGATTTTCAATCGACCCCACTTGAACGCCATTCTGAATTTAGCCATACTATTTTAAACTGGAGACAAATAGCAAATAAATTCTGAATGGCATTTGGGTCTTAGGCTAAGATGTAAAACTCCTCTGTTATAAAAGCGTATTTCCGAATTTAACCATGATATTTTCACGGAAAATTATACGAATACATCCAAACTACGCCTTAAAATTTCTAAATGGGAGAAAGGTAATAGACTAAGATGTAAAACTCCTCGCTCGTTTTAAAAAAAAGTCAGTTTGAGTTAAGTTGAATTCCTTGAATTTGAATAACAACACGAAAAAGCCAAGGAGTTTTGGTTTTGCATGTTTACACGATAGAGTTTTACATGTTTCGAAAAATTGTCGGTATTGCAAGGCAAAGGATATTTCTTTAAATGTGGTAGATAATATATTATCTTGCGTGGGACCATTTTATAATGAATTAAATGAGCATAGACACTTTGTTCTGGTGGGCCAGGCAAATGTTTCTCGACTACCTTAATTTAACTCTACTTAGCGAAGAGTGGGGGAGGGGATGTTGTGGGAGGGGTGGAGCCATACTTATCGGAGCAGAAATAGTTTATCTAATTATTACAAGCTTATTTTCACTTGATTCGCATAACTTTTTGTTCAGATCATCCTGGGTAAATTCCAATAAACGTTCTCCAAGTCGTCATGCATAACCTATTTTTGGTTCAGTTCCTTCATTTTTTCACCGATTGTGAGTTCTCAAATGGGAAGATTCAATCACTTCCCGTAACAATTCCTCCGTGTAGAACATACTAACAAGTTTTACGATCGAATTTTGCAGATTGGGAATTCTTGTGCATAATAATGATGTCGAAATGACATTATTGTTAAAAATATAGACAAAAATATACCATAATCGCTATAAATTAAATTAGCAAACAACAGACGTTATCCACCTATTTTAGCTGTTTAATAATCGTCACTGGTACAGTTCAATATGGAGAATGTGAATGAGGACACCTGGATAGGCCAGTAGTAGTCGTGACACCAAGAAAGAACGCTAACGAAGACTGACAAGTCAGTTTAAAGGAAACGCATTCAGAAACAGAATGCTGAAAAGAATATTGGAGAGTAATAGCGAAACGACTATAACTCGCATATATAAAATATATATCTAGCTTTGTGTCGATGTTGTGGAAATCGGAGAATGCCAAAAGCAGTCTTTCACTATCTTTAACATGGCGAGATGAGGAATTGTAGCCGCGAAACTGAATTTCAGATGATTATAGTTCATGAATATGTCGGAGGCCTCTACACAATAATGTCTACTTACAATACATTTCTCGTCAGATACGCCGTTATGTACTCTTACCGCCATTGCATGTTATCGCCAATTAAACCTCCTATGATTTATGTCCGATTGCTGATTTCTGAAGAGATGGACAAACTATTGTGAGGTAGAGAGTTGTCCGAGTGAATTTTTAACAAACTTCAGCACCGTACTTGCACCCCAATACCTTCCCCTTCGCAAAAATAAATCCTACTATACTGTTGTTCCTTACACTTCATGTACTATTTGTCGTATATTACAGATCTGCCAGATTGATTACGACCCAAACGGGCATGTTCATTCAAGATGTGAACGAGACAGATTTGTGAGTCATTCTTTTTTAAATTAGTATGTATACATTGGACGAAATGTCGCGAGTCATTGCTGCAGAGACAACATTATTCATTAAAATAATATTCCGTTCTAATTATATTGCAATTCTACAGAACCTCGCGAAGGAGAGAGAGAGAGAGCGCGCGAGAGAATCGACGTTAAATTTAATTCTCTCTCTTTTCTTCTTCTTCTCTGCGACTTGAGCCATGTTCCTACATATATCGACAGTGTTTCGATATGAAATATACCGCTACAGTTATTACCGAGATGATTTACTTTGTTTGGCAAGTAGATGACAATTTGACGGTTCTGCATCCGTTGGATCGAGCAAGATGATCACAACAGGTCTCACCAAAATCGATCGCACTTTGAACTACAAATGCACTTCGAGACTACCCAATACGCCGTGTCATAATTACTATTAAGTGATACCTACTTAGCATCATTTAATTGTTGAACTCCAGGGAAAATTTTTGGAAGTAAATGTGATAACACAGGTGTAAGATAATCACCTGGCTAATGGTTTAAATAACGCCAGTCTACACGCTGACGAAACCATCACATGGACTAACCATTTTGTATTTGATGTGAAGCGGCGCGTTACCTGGAATAGACTCCAAACCCATCCTGCAATCGCAATACCGTCTCCAGTTGATGCTGCCAGCGAATTTATGACGTGCATAACACACTGATATATTGGGTTGGGGCACAAGTCACATCGACGACAATATCGGCCCACATTATTTAACGGTCAATTGTATTTGTGTTTTAATACTCTTGTATTGTATTTCACTGTTATATTGATTTATTCTGTTTTTGACGTATATATTATAAATGATGTGAACGGATGAAAACCAGCATATGCTGCTTTCATTGAAATAAAGTGAAACTGAAACTTGAGATCCGCTGATGTGAATAAAAGAGGAATCATTAGAGAGAATATTTATATAAATCTCGTTATTTCTGAACTTAGTATATTCCTGAACTCATATACAGTCATGACAGTAGCCTTGCGAAACCATTTTAAAATCTGCATGGGGTCTAGTGAAATCAGTACGAATTACAAAAACAGCTGTTATATATTGAACTATCATAGAAACATTGTGTGATGAGTTCTTTTCGTACGTTTTAGGCATGTCTTGATCACGCCATCCATAATCATCCCGGCTGTGGTGTCGGTTTGACTGGACCTCATCATGAACACTGTGTCTTTTGCTGTGATACTGTCGACTGTTTCCACAAGTCCGTGGGAGCTGTCTTAGCGACTACTCCAGCGCCTGGCGTTACTCCGAGTGGTGAATTTAACTGCCATGTTTGTGCCGACGCTCCCCACATCGACGACTGTCTTAATCACCCTACTTACTGCGATTTATCCAGAAACGAGGTGAATATCTGAGATCATTGAATCAAGCAAATGTATACAGCTCAGTTGTGCCAGTGGTGATCATTTGGACACGAACAAAGATTCGCTCGCGCGTTCTAAATCCCAATAAATGAAGTGAAATTGAAGACTGCGTTATAGTGGGGCACCATCTTCAGATTCTAAATTTCTCCATTTGAAAATTCTCCAGTTTCGATTTAACGCAATTTGATTTACATGTAGCTGTTGTTCATCCTTCATAATTCTTTATTGATTCTGAAAGTAAGTTTTTGAAGACGGCACTTGCTTACACTTGATTGATTGATTGTTTATTCATCATTCAAATAAATAATATGTACATGGAATATGACGGGAATAAAACCCCAGGAGGCTTGTATCCCAAGAATATTTGTAGTAAGAGTAATACTGATTTGGCATGGATTCCTGACTTAAGAGCATAATCATAAACATGTGTGTACAGTGGTCGATTAGTAGTCAGAGAACAATTAGATAAGTGAGATATATCTGTTTTACATAAAAGAGGTTGTCTCGGAATATATACTGCGATCGCCATATTTGAGTCTAGAAACATTTAAAATCCGATATGTATTGTATATTCCAGATCTGCCAGGTTGAGTACGACCCGCATGGACATGTTCATTCCAGATGTGAACACGACAGACATGTGAGTCGTTCACCCAAACATTTGAAATGTATATATCAGACGAAATGTCGAAGCCAATGCAGCAACGCCAATATTATTTATTCGAAAAATCTCACATTGGAATTGTTTTGGAATTCTCCTAAACTTCAACTGCTGCACATCGATATAAAATATACCATTGCAGTTGAAGTGATTTACTGTATTTAACTAATAGATAACAATTTGACAGCTCTACATCTACAGTATCTGGCAAGATGACCACAATCGTATTAACCAATACGCATGTATTATGTTTTGTTATTATTATTCCCTTATAATTATGTACTAGGAAGACCTATTTCCAGGGAATATTATGTCATGAAACTTTGTCAGGACGGTATTGGATTCCTGTGGGTAGCCCAATGGAAAACAAATTCAAAAAGGGCTGCCGACGCCCATTGTGGGCTGGATTTATGTTTGAAGCATAGTCAAGAAAGCCATGGGATGGTTGAAAGTGACCTAACACCCCCCCCATAAAAATAGTACTCAACTCCTTGCCCCAGTATTCCAAAAAAATTAGATCGTGCAATTCCGTATATATTATAATGAGAATAAACTCAATTGTGTATTGTAGAGGTGCGAGGACCATGAACGTCATAACCATGCGGCGTGTTCTAGTGGCATTGCCGGACACCACGAGCACTGCACCTACTGCTGTGAGACCATCAACTGTTTCCACACGTCTGTTGGAAATCTCCTCATCGGATGGTATATATTCCATTTCATTATTTTACTTCACCATGCAGACATACAACAACGATATGTGGGTTTCGTAATTCTAGACACTGAGATACTTTGACAGATTAATATATGTTGTAGGCTTATGTGTCACTTGGAATGGGATATATAAGGCGAGCCAGTGAAAAAGATTGTTTAAAAGCGAATGTGTGCACCGAACGAGCTTTTGTATAATCTTTTGGCTGGCAAGCCTGATATATTCCCTCCCAACCGGCACAGTATCCGATAAATTATTTATCATATTTAATTGTAAACGAAACGACATTCTCTTCAAAAGTATCCCAATTGTTCTCTTTGCACTGTTTGACATATTCCTGTCGATAGTTTGACGATCCACCTGTAGTATATCATTGCGCCATTCATAAACTGACGAATTACTTATCAGTGTCAACTCTCTCGTGAAACGAAATCCGTGAAGTGCTATATGGACGATGTTTCTCATATCCACATTCTATTTTAGTATATCTATTTACAAGCATAATACGATACTGGATATTGGGAAGAAAGAAAATATCGACCAATTCGGTGTTTTCGACCGAAACAGAGACAGTTTCCATTTACTGTGGTCATGATGTATGTCACTGAATGTTTACGGTCGAAAGTCACGGGCATTGCAGCACTCATCGAAAGTTCTATTTCCAAAGCCTTCTTCTCCAGAATGTGTTAAATTACCTAATTTACGAACATAAATCCATGACTGAGATCAAATCTTGTGTAGGCCTATCTGACCTTGTCAGAACAAAATTGTCGCGCTGAGCAATATATATATACAGTGTTTGGGGGAGCTCCGAATCACTTTTCACATCCAGACTGCTAGCGCTCGTTCTTTTATGAGGTGAGAGCGACTGCTGGTCTTATATTCTAGGGAAATCTGTCGTCTATAATTGTATGTAAAAAAATCTTCAATCGGACGTGTCAATCGATGGGAAAATAACCCCCGCTTCAGTGCACCAGCGCGGGCAGTTGCGAAGTTGCGGATCACTCCATCTAGCGGCCATTACAGGCACTGAGAATGGAATTTTTATTGGCTTGAGGGGTCATCTGCTAATCATCCATAGGCCGGTGAAGCCATGGAGAAGATTTTAATGTTGCCTTAATTGTCCCCGCCCTGTGAGCGAATTTTTAACTGTTGCAGTCCAGGCACAAATGACACGCAGATCTAGCGTCGAAAATGTTCTGAAGTATATTTATCTTGGAGCGAGCCTACAAAATTGCATTGTAATCTCAATTTAATTATTTTTTAGAACATTTTAGGATACGATGTCTGACAATCATGGAGGGTGGGCTAGCTAGTGAACTTTCCTGTACTGCTTCAAAACGACAAAACAGAGGAAGCGGGAACTTCGTGACTTTAAAACTTATCATATTGGGGTCATTTTAGGCCTGGGCCGAGCAGAGGATCATGGGTATAGAGTCAAAAGGCGGCCGTGTGGTATCTCAGAAATTCGGGATTTTTTTCAGCCAGTTCTGTCCATTTCTTTGATTTTTTTCTGGCCTAAAAGGATTAGAAAGTATTTTATTTGGGCAAAAGTAGTTATTCTCTACTGTATTTGGTAATTTATGAAAGAAAAATCGGAAAATTTTAATTTCGAAAAATCGACCCAAAAAATAGTCGACAAATGGCTGCCGAGATGACGTTACTCGACGTCATCATAGCGTTCATCTTAAACTTTGTTACTCTTTCGGGTAGAGCTTGAACAAAAGATACTGTGTGTTACGTTGCAGCGCTCTAGCCTCATGGATAGCGAAAATATATGGGTTGACTCCCCCCCACCCTCACCTGCGATACGCCCCAAATCTTCCAGACCAGATAGTGTTAATAAAGGGACATCCAGTTATTGAACTCGTAGAAACCTCGCTCAGTGATAAACAATTTTATTTATATAAAACTTTTTTATATTGGAGTAAGAGATATGTCTGAAATTATTGAATATGATGATGTAATATCGAGAAAATGAATTGTTCACAAAGGTTTGGAATGATTCGCGTACATAGTTCCGGTTACAAGGATATTGTCATTGATTCATTTTTTTATTTTTTTTTGACAATGCCATGGATTGACCAATCTTCCTTAAAGTCGGTTTACACCTGTTGTATTAGTTGTGAGACGGTCCCTTATTCACCGATTTCAAGTTATGAACGGCGCTTATTTCGTTGATTCGGAATTGACATCTCTATAGCGCCATTATATTACAATGCTGGTCAGTTAACATTTATCGCAAATCACTAGATATTTTGTTTGACCATTTAGCAAGATTCTGTCACTTAAATAAATACTGAATATACCGCCTAAACCCACCTTATTTCGCGGAGATTCACTACTGGAAAAATCGCACGTGTTTTCCGACTCGGTGTCAATTTGTCATTGCACAGCACCGGGAGTATTACGTTGCCGAATTGACCGGAAAAGAATTATTTGACATTCATTTCAGTCCACGGAAACAGACGTTCCAATAAACCTAAAAAGTTTTAATCGGATGCTTTACTTCAAGAAATATCAGGCATTAATTAGGAAAATGATCCGCAACTCCCCGTGATTCGGAACTCCCCCAAACACTGTATATATCTGTACAAAGGTGGTAAATAAGAACATCATGATAGCCCAGCTACAATCGTACACTAACTATCATTTTATTTAATCTCTTGAATCTGCAATTCTGCTGGTAATGTTGACAGCTTCAAGGTGATCTCAGGAATGACATTGGAGTGGTCCAATATAATGATAATATACTGATAACAGTGTTTTATATATCAAACAAGATTAATTCATATACTTATTGTAACATACAAAACGGTTAAACGCATGAGACCCACGCCATCAGCTCAGACGCATAATGCAAACCCATTTCATCGACTATAAATGTGAAGACCTGTACTCCTGTGCTTCCACCAAGGAACATTCACCATCCGGGCTTCCCGATATCAATCACAAAAAGAGCGCAGTGAAGCGTGAATTCGCTTGTGAATTGCTGGGTATATTTCGTTTGTCCCTACGATATGAAGGCATGTTTATACTCAGGTCTAATTTGTATACATTTCGTAAAAATGCAGCAAGCTACCCTACTATATGAAGACAAGACAAATAGGCTTATCCTTGTGAATATTTTTGAAACTTTTAAGTTGAAGATATTTCAGATATCACTAGTTAACGATATTGCTCCACTTTGGGGCTTAGGCAGTAACGGAAATTAACCACCCAGAAATGTACAGCCGAAGCTCAGAACGGGCCACGCCTCACTGTGAACTATGTCTGAGATACAGTGTCATTCTACTTCAGTGTGATGTTCATCAACAGACATAAGAAACACAAAAATGTGTGGGAATTTTATTTTACGTTTTATTCTTTCTTCTATATTTAATGTCGGTTCCCCTGGACCCAATCTGAATCAATCCATTGAACGTTTGCAGTCAACGATTTCTTTGCCGTCTTCCAGAGACCAATGCAGTTACAAACGCAATGGAAAGAGATCAAATAGAGCGAACGGTGCCATCAGAAACCTACATATAGTCTTTCTGAATATATACTATGACTTCACATACAATTTTATCTTGAAGAGATGTATATATACATCACTCGGCACGGTCTCGTACTATAATGTTAGATATAGTACCTCGAGTCGCACTGCTAGGAATCCATACTGGCATCCATGTTGAAAGCACAGTATCATGCCGAAACACCTCAAATTAGAAGCGATCCTTCGATGGTAGAATCAAGGAAATACCCATTTCATCTGGATATATATTTTTTTTCTTCTTTTTTTTATTTTTTTTTGTGGAAGCGCCCATAGTCCGCCAGATGCCATGGCCCGAGCCCGGGAACATTCCTGTCTAGATTTCAGTGACCCGGACACCAGTGATATCAGGACCCTGGTATCTGCTGATAAGGAGACAACTGTTTCCGAGGGAGAACTTCCGTATCCAGATCCATATACCATTGTCCTCGGACCCTCATATCTGGCGGACCACGATTGCTCCCACACCGGCAAAAGTTCGAGGCCAGCTGGTCTATGTGTGGAAGCTTGTTAGTTACTTGCCGACGATTCTCCCCGGGTACACCGGCTTCCTCCATCAACCGAACTGACTACCATATGAGTGAAACAACCTTGAGTGTGACATTAAGCCAAATCCCCCCCATAGCATGTAGTGTGTCTCGCGTGTGGCGGATCAAGGTTAACACCACAGAGGTGCAAAATCCTTACACCATTGACGTGCGAGGTACTATATGACTTCGACGGAATAGGCCGAGCAGTCGCGAATGATATATACATCACACAAGAGTTAGATCTGACATTTAGTAGCCAGCCGTTGTCCATACAGAATGTTTGAATTCATAAAAGAAGAATCTATCTCATAAGACAATATAAACATCAAACTCCTGGTCCCTGGGTATATAATCTGTCAAGAAACTACTAAGCGTATGTCTTTCCGAACCAATATTTCGAAAGAGTAAATTTAATGAGGTTAATAATGTATTCAGTTTTCTTCTCTCACCTCATTCTGCTGTTCCTATGCTAATGCTAAATTTTCCTTTCTCCCCCTTACAGAGAAAAGCGGTCTACTCCACAACATGCGGGATCTAGTCACCTGAATGATGCTGAAAGATTTCGAGGATGTAACTGCACAAAAAAGTTTTTGTAATCTTCTCAATAAAGTATAAAGATATAATCCAAATTGGTGACGTTTTTTATATTAACCCATGTATCAGGCACATCCGTTCATCCTTCTGTTGCCTAGTTACCTACAATGCCATACACCCTAATGCCAATACAACCATGGCGATCTTCTTGCATATCGCTCCAATTCCGTGTGTAAAATGTTGTTAATTTAACTGAATATTGTACTACTCCTGTTGCGCTACGGAAATGGTCATAAATTTGTGAACTGATCTGGCTCCACCGATACGCATTTGGCATAATCTTTAAGCAACCCCCTCTGAATTTGCAGTAAACGTTTTCTTTGTCATCATCGAGATACCAATGCTGTTACGGACGCAGTGGAGAGGGGTCAATATTTCCTTGCTCGCTAAGGCTAACGCTCACACTTGTCTGTCGTTGTCACAGCTATGACGATACCGAAGTCCGGGTGACGTCATAACTACGATGATTATGCACGAGAGCATAATGCAAGCATGCATCACTGCATACTACTACACAATTCCCCTTCATAAAATATTTATAATCATTCCAAAATCAAACCGAATATAACAATTCCAATAGAATAAAATATTCTTTGCCTATAAAATGCATAGGCATAGTTTACTCCATTTCAGATTATATAGCTATGTTGATTTCCATTTCGTCCGGTCAAAATGTTTGCAATTTAAGGTGGCTCCCTGGTTTAGATGCAAAATCATGTCATTTTCTCATATTTTTTGTATAGCTCAGGAGGCCCATCCTATATCAGAAAATGATATAAAAATTGGGGCATAGCGTATTACTTTTTTTCTAATTTTCAGCTTGTATAACGTGTACCTGTGGCAAATCGGTACAATGTGATTACTATGTAAAACACCCAGTACTTGAGGCATAATTGTTTTCAGAATATTCAAAAGTCATGTCAATTTTCTCAGTTTTGTACTATGTATTCCTTGAAGTATGTAGTTTTTTAATAACTCAAATATAAGGTAGGTCGCCATCCAAAAAAGGGCATGAATAGAGCTCCGAATCTATTTACTCTCACACTTTACCCCGCCATTTTGCATAAAGTCGCAACAATGCAACGTCATGACGTCGACAAATGCCACGCCAACAAAGAGTTTGCCATTCGACGTCATGGCGTCACAAGGGATGCTTAGTAAACGCAGCATGTCACAGTATCTCATTCTATCCATTCGCGCACAAGAGTACGATTACAAGGGAGGTAATTGCTATGCGCAAAAAGCTGCGCAGAACAGCCATTCTTGTAACCAGGGAGCCACCTTAATTCCGTGTTTACAAATGGAGTATGTGGTATGTCTTGATGAAATCAGAATATTGGTCCCTACATGTGCCTCTTGTTCATCTGTCGCATTGGAAATTCTTCTTAACCTCGTTCCATTCTTAATAAATTAGTATCATACCAATGCTCCCCAATCGTACATTTCGCTATGTAAGATCTTACTGATTTCAGTTGAATTTGGTGTTCAGAGCGCCAAGGTCATGAACATTTAATTTAATAGTCTTACCCCTACCTGGCCTGAAGTTATTGTCATATTTCCTCAAAATTTCTGCTTTTCCGCGATGAAAAGTGAGCAAAAACTATTTTATTTCACATCACATTAATTTTTAATTAATTTATCATGCAGTTTTTGCGGAGAAATTGCATAAATAAAAAATTCGAAAAATCCGACCGAAAAATCGACCAAAAAATGCCGCCTTTGAAGATGACGTCACCAAAGCGGCGATCTTGGATTTTTTTCACATTTTCTGGTAGAGCTTGACCCAAGGGTATAGTGTGGTAACTTTCAACTCCCTAGCTCAAGGGGTAAGAAAAATAATCAGGGGAGTGGGCAATTTCGCCCCCTCAGGACAGGACAGGTCCCAAAAAACCCAGACCAGATAGGGTTAAGACACCACGGTCGCATTTTAACTACTTTACTTGCAGTTTGGGAAGGGAAATAGGGTCATCGTCTCCGCTTTAGCCCAAGGTTTATGCCACGGACCTGTCCATAATTCTACCTCGCATTAAGGTGACAACCGGGGGAAGCACGGCAACATCAAAAGACAGACCATCAGTGTGGCGTCTGATTCGGCTGAGCCAAACAAACACTTGTCATTATGTTCCCTTCAAAGCGCTATGAAAAGTTCTCGGGATTCGTTGACACTCGCTTTACCGGTTAGGTCCTACAAGCGACATATCCAAATGGGGGAGCAGATAGGATTTACTTTTAATTGGATTGAACCTCGTTCTCGAAGGCTTTCCTCGTCAGCGGGATTGCAATTGCTAACCAAACGATACACACATTCTCAGGAGTTGCACATATTTAAAACACGTGGTTTAATGATGACTGTAAGAAAGCATAGAAATGTAGAAAGAAAGCTCAACGGTGTTCCACCGAAATGGCGTTGTTACTAAAGTTTTGTTCAGTGAAACATATTTTGATCGACTGTATAGATTTTACGATTGTAAGAGATTATTTTTATCGAGCAGCTACTTTAGAAGATCTTTTAGTCGAGTAAAAGAAGAGTCGATTTTAGGGTTATTTGAGAGAAATCGGGCTGTTGTATCAATTTTAATGTATGTGCAGGTTTTTAATGTGTTGGATTGTTAGCTTGTTTTGCTGATCGTCGCTATATAGCTGGAATATTGGTGAAAGCGAAGTAAAACCTCAATTCTATCTATCTCTCTTGATCGAGATTGATGGTTTATGAACCATCTGTCAAAACAGTGATGTGAGGAGTCTGCTTTCCATCCCTACCAGCGTCACAGATCTTGCCTTATCGCATGCTATACATCACTCCTGAGAGGTAACCCAGTTGAAACCTCTGAAAACAGCACAGAAAGACAAAACCGAGAAAAGGGTTTATAGAGAACACATTTCGGAGATAACTTTGAGCGATATGCAAGAGGTGGGAAAAATTGAAGACGTCTGGTGACTAAAAAGCAACCATATGACTATACAAGAAAGACACCTAATATTCAGACCGGAGAATACGTTGGATTCTCGGACGTAGCCTTAGTATCTCAACCGCGCTTTATTGCAGCTGTTCATGTGGAGACTATGAAGTATCCACACGGCCCCAGCAACGGCTTTTTACGGGAAAAGCAAGAGAAACCCGTTTATGGAGTATGGGTGGAATCAAATTTTCTGAGTGTTAAAAGGGAAGACAAAAATGGGAAGACACCAGAGAAAAAATAATACAGAAAAATTACCCGTCCGGCGGTCATTTTAAAAAGGCGAAAAAAACAAGGAGTCGTCCTACTCATTTTTCGTAAGAGTTTATCACCATAAAGAAATCATCATTTTTCCCGGAACGATTAATTCTGTAGTGGCGCGTAGGCTCGCTTAACCAGCAATTGTTATTTGCTCGGGCGACCTTCCTTATTATGAAATTACGGGGGGGGGGGGCACCTTGTGGGAAACCGTGGCTAATGTGAAGTGCACCCTAAGTCATGGCTCAAGGGAAGTCACTTTGCGTGCATATTGAAAATAGATGAAATGACGGGTTACGACCCTTTTGAAAAATGGACTCTTTACACAGGAAGGAAGCTTTCATAATTCATCACGTATTAAATGTATTCAATCAACAGTTTGTGCTCTACAAATACAGTAGAAAAACGAAAAAGTTTTATGAGCCAAGAGAGAGTTGTCCATAAACCAAAAGTTTCCCACAGATTCTGTCAAAGATTACCCACAAAGCATGGATAAAAATCCCTCTCTCTTCATCAGCGATCTTTTTTTTTACCTCCGTCGATCAGACGGAGGTCTAGGAGCGCAACGTGAAATCTCCCGCCAAATAATTGTCATATGGGGAACCCACGACTCATAGTATTTCCAATAGGGATCGTCATGGTTCCCGACGAAATCTTGAGGCACTTTTTGTTTGGACACAATTGAAATAATGGGGTTCCCCATTGCAATGCATTGCAGTGGGCCTTGCTTCTGTAGTCGGGTTCCACCTCAATCTCGAAACTAGAGCTATCCGGTCCTGTCCTCCATCCACCGAGAGATTTAACATGGCGGCCATCCAGCTTGTAGAGACGGACAATGCGATTTTTTTGCGCTTCCTTCTCTCCCCCGATAGACTCCATTCCAAATTGAAACTTTTTGAAACCTTTTGGAAACATTTGAAACGAATTGAAACTCACAGCGAGGCTGAACCCAAATCGCTGAACCTCAAACGACCTTGCCAATTCAGGTCAGATTTCCCATCAATTTTCTCTCCCCCCTTTGGTTAAACTGCACCCTTTCTCTCCCTCTTTTCCCCATCAAACGAAAGCTTGTGAAAATCTAGGAGGCAGGAAATATTCCCTTTCCACCAGCAAACACGTTATTAGGCTCTATTTCCCGAAATAAAATTTACGGTGGGGAAGGTCACCAAGGTCGCGCAAACCAAGATGTCAGCCGCCGTACGGCAGAATTATTTATTGTGAGTCACTTCCAATATTCGAAATATTTAGTCATATTTATACATAGTTTATATATTTTTACACTGTTCCAGCTTTTATTCTTCCTCTTTCGTATGTCACCATTTTTACTGATCGCTAATCTCTCCCTGATCAACCAAATCAGCACTTGGAAATTGGCGTTTTCGGTGTTGTTGCCGTAACTTAAGTTGTCGTGGTCTATCCATGAATACATTTTGGTTTATTTCTTAGTTCCTTGCCTCTCCCACGACTGCACATTAATGCGAAAATGTTCTCTGACATGTCCTATAAGAGACACCTGTCTCGATCCGTGATCAAAAGACGAAAAACACGAAAAAAATCCACCTGTATAATAACATTACATGGGGTTGTTGTTTTCCATTTCCGGGTTTGTATTTTGAGTCATTTCTTGTTTCCAAGAGTGTTTCATTACTCCAGATCTATGCAAACATGTTCTATGACATATGTTCTAACGCAGATCAGTCTCGATCCATCGAACTATAGCCAATTAGTCGTTAAATCAATAACCGAACAAAGGGGGAGTGGTCCATATAATAGCTTGTAATGTTGTGTAAAATGCATGTTTTATTTTTCGTTTATTTTTTATTTTGCTGCATGTTTGGGCCCGGAAAAAGTATCCGTAATCTTCCACTGATATATAACGTAGATGGCAAACCTGTCTCATAGTCTGTGAAACCCAAATTGTATGAAAATTCAACGCAAACAACATGTGCTATTTTTCTTTGTTTTTATTCAAAATTCATGTTTACTTTTGGGTCAAATTTATATTTCCGTGCTTGATTGAGACTGGAAATGCATTGAAAAACTTCCAACAGCATGTCCCGTAGCCCATAAGACTTTTACGTGGTCTGCCAAATCAAAATTGTGCGATTTACCAACACGCAGCACATGTACCAAATTCATGTATTTATTATGTAAAATGCAGGTTTGCTTTTTTCTGCAAATTCATATTTCCCAGCCTGTTTCAGATTAAAAAACCATTTTGATAACATGTGGCGTAGATGATAAACCCGTCACGTAGTCCTTGAAATCCAAATTGTGCGAAAATTCAACGCAAACAACATGTACAATATTGTAGCATTTTTGTGTAATAGTCATGTTAATTTTTGGGTCAAATTCATATTTCCTTCCTTGCTAGGGACTGGGAATGCATTGGAAAACTTCCGCCAACATGTCCCGTAGCCCAGAAGACTTTCACGTATTCTGCCAAATCAAAATTGTGCGATTTATCAACGCGCAGCACATGTACCAAATTTATATCTTTGTTATGTAAAATGCAGGTTTGCTTTTTTCTGCGAATTCATATTTTCCTGCCTGTTTCGGACTGGAAAACAATCAATGAAGTTCCGCCAACATGGATCGTACATGATAAACCTGTCACGTAGTCCGTGAAATCCAAATTGTGCGAAACTTCAACACAAACAACATGTACTATATTGTAGTATTATTGTGTAATAGCCCGGTTGATTTTTGGGTCAAATTCATATTTCCCTGCCTGTTTCGGACTGGAAAACCATCAGTAAACTTCTGCAAACATGTGTTGCTGCCCATAATAGTATCATGTAGTTCACAAGCCAAAAAACGTGTGATTCACAGCAACATGTCACATGTATAAGCT